>RJWH01006819.1:0-48635 GCA_004363575.1 Solenodon paradoxus
CGGCGATCACGTGTAGCGGGGGCGGGGTCCAGGTGGCGATCACGTGTAGCGGGGCGGGGTCCAGGTGGCGATCACGTGTAACGGGGCGGGGTCCAGGCGATCACGTGTAGCGGAGGCGGGGTCCAGGCGGCGATCATGCGCAGCGGGGGCGGGTCCAGGCGGCGATCACGTGTAGCGGGGGCGGGGTCCAGGCGGCGATCACGTGCATTGGGGGCGGGGTCCAGGCGCGATCACGTGCAGTGAGGACCCTTGGTCCTGGCGAGGCCCAGAGCAGGTGCTCCGACATCAGCTGGCAGCAGAGGATGGTTCTCAGCTCAGTCGGCAAAAGTGAGACCCACTGTTAGCACATTCAGCCAAATCTCCAAGAATCCAGCCCTGGCTCTAAAGACCTGCACAGCCACCTGACGACAGGGGCCCAGCGCACCCAGGAGCCAGTCGTGCGGTGTCCCATCCTGAGGCCCCAGATGAGAGGACGTGAGCCGAGGCCGCAGGTTCTTCCCTTCTCCAGCCAAAAGCATTCTGTTTTGCTCCATTACATGAAAGATTATTCTTCCTTGTGTTTTCTCGGTAACACGTGCTGACGGTGCGCTGGTATGGAGAACACAGTCACGGTGCTTGAGGACGAAAGGCCGCCAGCTGCTCGCTCATCATCTCCTTTGAGACACACGAAGGGGAGGCCTCCTGCCCGGCAGGTTCCCGGGCGCGCTCGGAGCGGAGGGACAAAGACCGCCCGGCCCGCGGGTTCTGGAGACAACATGGGAGCCAAAATTCAGGACACTGCCATTTGCGCTACAGAGGGAAGAACCGTTCCACACGGTCGCCGCAGTGAGAAGCACGGGGCTCTGTGTCCTGACTTGACTGTGAGTAACGGAGCATTTCCGTTCACTCTGCTAACAGCTCGCTGACCCCCAGCACCGACTGCACCTAGAAGACCACACGACCAGCCTGCGGGCACGGCCGCCCGCTGCCACTGTTCTCAGGCAGACACCGTCTCAGGCGTCACAGCTGTAATGTCACAGCTCAGTCACTTGCACAGGCCGCTTCTGCGGGAGCCTTACAGACGCCGTGTGCCCTCATGCCCAGCAGAGCCCGTCTCGCAAACGCTCTCTGTCCTTAGTCTTGTCCAGGGAACGTCTCCTCAGGACTTTTCCCTCCACGTTTTCACTGCGCTCTCTGAACACAGGGAGCGAATTTACGTGGAGAGGCCGAGCTCCGTAACCGGTGCTCCGGAACTTTAGCGACACCTGTGCGTCCGGGGCCACCGACCAGGCCTGTCTCCACCTGCAGCCAGAGGCCTTTTAGTGCATCCCCGCGGCCACCGTCTGCGGGTCACACTTGTATCCAGTTGAGTCCAAACGTGGCGTCAGGCCCCTCATGACAGCAGTGGGGTTAAACAGGCACATTGTGGCCTGAGCGTCAGTGACCCAAAGGCTTCCCCGGGAGGCGCCCACCGCAAGACATGTGCTGCTGGCTGCATCCTGTTGGCTCTGGGACGGTGCAGTTCTCCCTCCTTGTTCCACAGAAAACAAGAGCAAAGGACCCTGGACTACACACCCCAAATGTGGGGAGCCCTCAAATTAAAACCACAGAGTAACTACACAGGAGAGGAGGGGACAATGACGGGAGCGCGGAGTGAACTGGACCAGAGAGGCCAAGAGGAGCAGTCCACCCGCGCCCACTCCACACTCAGCAGGGAGGCCACCAGAGCCGCGGGAAGTCATCCCACATGCGTGCCTGACGGGATTCTTCTCCTCCAGCGCTACGACACAAGCAGAGCAGCTGGTTTCCTAAAGCACGATCACATGGGACCCTCATGTCACTGAGTCCCTTTAGGGAACAAAGCAAGAGGGTCTCAGAACAACCCCCTGTGGACACGCCTCTCCTTCCGGGCCT
Organism: Solenodon paradoxus; assembly: GCA_004363575.1. Classification (NCBI taxonomy): domain Eukaryota; kingdom Metazoa; phylum Chordata; class Mammalia; order Eulipotyphla; family Solenodontidae; genus Solenodon; species Solenodon paradoxus. Next base: position 1,894 of record RJWH01006819.1, read on the forward strand.
GACCCATGACACACACTGCAGCCTCTGGGCATAGCTCTCAGCTCCTGAGATGACACGTGCCAGCCTCTGCTCCGCACCCCCTGCACTCCGGCATCTGTCTTCATCCCTGCATTTAAACATTAAGAAGCTGAGGTCCGTGGACAGAAAATATTTCCTCAAATCCGTGACGCAGGAATCAGCCTCACACCCCGATCACCGGCCTGGGTTGTTGGACACTGTCTGAAGGAGCTGCTACATGTCTGCTCAGAGCTAGGGACGCACCCACCTCTGGACTCCTGCCTGGTGTCCACCAAATAGCCGTCCCCATGTTGGAGAGGATTCAGCATGGAGAAAGGAGAGGCTTTAGAGTTGACAGGAAATGCTCCCAAGGCCATGAAGGAAGCAAGGTAAACCTAGGTGGTAGCACAGAGTTGAAGCGGGAAGGTGTCGCTAACTCAGACGGGAACAGATGAAGCTCGCGTGCTGGGTTGAGAGCTGGGCCGCTGACTGCGCGGCACGGAAGCCGGAAGAGGAGACACACTGTCTGGACGGTTCCAACAGAGACCTCCGAAGGAAAAGCAGAAACCAATGTGCCAGCTCAATCATGAAAGCCAGAGTCCTCAGTGAACTTACCTTCTCTGCCTGCCCTACAACGTTCTGGTCTCCAGCCCGCGTCACAGCCACGTCACATTCGAGTATCAATCAGTTAACTCCCCTATGGAGTAGTTCGCAGCACATTTTATTAATAGCTGCCTCTACCAAATGGGTCCACAGCTTTGATTTTCCGTCAAGCGTTTTGGAAAGGTGGTCGTCACAAACACCAGAAAAGTGCCTGACAGCACGTGAAGCTGCTTTTCTGAGTGTACAACCTGACACCCGTCTCTGCAGAAGGCGAGTTAATTGTGTACGTGCATCTGACGCTGAGTGAGGAAGAAACCATCTGTGTGTTTCATGGGCGAGGAAGGTTGTTATTACTTTGTTCTAGTGCTTTTTATAAAGCAAACAAACAGTATTAATGAAAGCATTTGATAATGAAAAAGGTACGTAATGATTTTTCTTCACAATTTGATCAATAGGAGGAGTTTGTTCTTGGTCCCCAAAGGAGTTTTAAAATCTTGACCAATCGAATAGCACAAAATTTATACAATGTAAAACCATAAATCCAAATGGTCCAAATTATTTTAGTTTCTTCTGAGAAAATACTTACTGCCATTTTATTTTATCTAATCATTCAGTATCTATTAAAATTCCTGGGCACACAATCCAAGAAGGAAAATTCAAATGACTCTGCAGGTTTTATTTAATTTTCATGTTGTTAAAGAGTCCATGAGAGAACATTACAAAGTTGTATAAATAAAATGTGCTCTAACGCACAGTAAGTTAGACAGCCTTAATACTTTTCGTCCAAAAAATAGGATCACGAGCCCAAAACCCTAACTACACTGAATCTAAAATTTCCATTGAAGACCAAAGCCCCCGTCATGTAATGCAGGCGCTAAAATAGCAACCTGTAATTTTCAACACTGGGTTTAAATACACACGTGACTACAGGGGATTTTTATGTGTACATTTTCGTGTCTGTGTGTGTCATCAAACTGGGGGGAGGACAGAGGGAGGGGCAGAGGGATGGACGGAGGGGCGGAAGGCGCCTTCCCAGAAATATGTCGCTGCCACCAGCCCGAGCGCCCCGTGCAGCCCTCGCACTGGGCAGCTCCCAGCGGCCCCGCACACCGGGACCCGCGTCTGCGGCCGCGCGGAGCACAGGCTCAGGACACGGAAAGGCCCCAGCGCGAGTCAGATGCCTCACCGGGACCCTTGCGTCTCTTGGAGAATGTAGACCCCGGAGAATACAGCTCTTGCTATAGAATCTGTGGAGCAAGTTCCATAACCACCATCCGTTCTGTTGAGAAGGGAAGCTACACTGACGATAATGAGAAACAACACATGAAAGTTTGCTTCTTAAATGTGATCCTGGTGTTTGGTGCTGGCCCACCTGCAACAGCGACTTGCTCGGTTGCCATGGCGACTCCGCGGGCTCTGAGTCAGGCAGATGCTGCCCGCCACGGTGCTCCCCAGCCTCCCGCATGTCAGACCGCTCACCCCTCCACCCCCGGCGCCCTGCACCCCACGTCCCCGCGGTCAGACTGCTCACCCCCTCCACCCCCGGCTGCAGGCTCACCTGCATGGAGCCTGCACCACAGACCTTGGGAGTCATTTGAGGACACGTGTCAGAGCAGAGACCCAAGATCGGAAAGGACAGCTTCCCCGCCAGGGGTCAGCGGGCCAGCGAAGAGGTCAAACATGCAAACTCATGGAATAAAGAGCAAGCAGGTGACTTGCCAAATGCAGACAGCTGCACTTTTTATGTCCGGGGGCTGTAAATACCCACAGACTCAAGCTCAAGTCTGGACGCCCTACAGTAACTGCCACGAGGAGAAATACGAGCAGACTGCGTCCCGTCTATGTTCTCCCACAGGTGCTCCGTGCTTGTTTAACCCGGTCTCCTGGTTTGCTGTGAGACAGCGCTGGGGAGAGGTGGCGAGCTGGTCGTGGCCGCTGTGGGTGACATGCCCATGCTCCAGTGTCCCGGCGGAGTCGCCATCGCTCAGCTCTTGCTGGACCGTCCCGGTCCCGGAGCGCTTACAGCTTTCCCAGAACCCGTATGATAAGACCATTCTAGATAGCGCTCTATCTAGCAGGTGGATTAGCAGGTGGATTGCCCCAGTTACCGTCACCAGAAAAGGCCGTGTCCACCCCAGACTGACCGGCAGCTTCTCCTCGGCCTCCGCCTCGTGCACCTGCATCCTCGGGGCTAGACCCAGCATCACCGCCTCTGCCCTCCTGTTGTCAGGGGACCCTGCCACGTGGCGCCCAGGGCACAGCAGCCACTCCAGGTAATTCTCCTTTCTCTCCCTAGCTCCCCTCGAAGCCCTAGTGCCGACCTCTCCCATCCAGCGAGTCACATCGTCCTCCTTTTTGGTCTCCTGTGGAATCACTTCTCTCTCCTGTCACCTCTGAGGTTGGGGTGCCAGGCTGTTTAGATGTAAATTCCCCGCAGCACTCGGCATGGCACTGGCGGTGAAATCAGCCTGGGCCACACCAAGTCCTCTGCACACACATGACAGCCCGAGTCACCTAAGTCTTCTGTGCACGTGTGATGTCCCAGGTCACACCGAGTCCTCTGTGTACACCTGCCCGGGTCACCCAAGCCCTCTGTGGGCAGAGCGGTCGTATCTCCTCCTTCAGCTTCTCTCTGTGAAGTGCACGCTGGCTCTGCAGGGATGCTGACCAGCCGCTCCGCCTGTTCTGGACTGTGCAGCGATGTTGTCAGGACAGGTGGGAGGCCGGCCCTGCTGAGGTGCGCCCCCCTGGAACCTCAGGGAACCCCATCCTGTCATAGGACTGGTGGTGTGGCTGGCCCTCGACCTGGTCCCAGGAGCAGTTCCACCTCTTCAGCCAACAGACAGCAGCACCTACGGCCTCCCCTCCCAGTTCAGCATAAAATCAAGTCAGGGAACAAGACGTTAGGCTGAAAGGTGTGGATCCTACTGTCCGCCTCTGAGTATGTATCTGAGAGATCAGCAAACAGCTGGTGGGTAGAAGAAGACTCTCCAGCCACACAGGCTCATGATGGTGTGAGGAAAACAGTGGCAGGGACACGTGACCAGGACACACGTGGCTAGAACACACATGTTCCATCACATGTCTGACACCTCAAGCCACCTCTAAATGCCTCATTATTTCACGTCATAGTTAGTTACTTTGAGGCTCAAAAAAATTCAGTAACAGGACGACCACCTTTGATTCAAAAGAAAATCAATAGACTAACATTGCTTGTACGACGCAACAGGTCCATAATACTTGAAACCGCTCCATAAATACTTGAAACGTGTATACTTGTCTTTTATTTAAAAAGATGCGTTTGCTTTATAGCAACCGATTCAAACACGTGTCCGACCCTGGAGTCTGGTTTGTCGGCAGCTAAACGCCCGCTGGGGCCACAGAGCCGTGTGACGGTGCTTTGGGGGAAAGCACTTCTGTGCTCCGTCCACGCTCGGACTCACAGGGGGTGTCACACGCTCCCCCCATCCCCATACATCCCTGCGGTCACCGCTCCTGTCCCCACAGTCGCGCGTGATGGAACCACATCCACCCCTGCAAACACCATCACCCCAGGGCTGACTGCAAAATGCTCCCGAATCCAAACTAAATGAGCGTCCCAGCCAGCGGTCACAGTCCTGAGTGGGTACCTGGCACTCACCTCTGCCCGCAATGTGACCTCTGAGGGGAGAGGTGGCTCCCGACTTTACTGCAGGAGATGGTGCTGGAGCCGAGACGGGGAGACAGTGCAAGTGGGTTCCTGGTGGAAGCCTCCCGGGTGACCCTCAGGAGCCGTGAGCCGTCACCTGGCTGCATGGAGGATGGGCCCAGGGGTGCACCGCCTGTGGAGGGAGCTGCTGGCCAGGCAGAGCAGCCGTGACAGCGGTGGGGTTGGTCACTCCCACGGAGGCTCCTGGGTGCAGGTGGTGGATGGGTGGTGACGTGGTCCGAGCAGCCATCTCAGCTGCGGAAGCCTAGATGCCTCTGCTCTCCTCAGCCACACGTGACGCTGGCAGAGGGCAGAATGCGGGTGGCAGGAGGAGGACGGGCAGCAGTGAGGCCTTTTCAACTGGTGTAGCGGCCGAAACGTCCCCACAGAACACGCCCGGATGAGACAGGACGTGAGTGAACTTGTGAGCGCGGATCTTTGTCTTCTCACTCTGTTTCGAGTAAAGAGGGGCCCCACTGTCTTCATCCAGAGTCTGATACCGACAGTTTTTCAACTGACCACTGAACCGTCTTTCGTGTCACCCGGGTGTCACTGAGGCTGCACAGTGAGTGGGATGTATCACGGGACTGGCTCAGTCCGGCTCGTTCTGGTTCATCACGGCCGGTCCTCGCAGAGAGGATTCATGCGCCGGGCTCGGCATCGGAGCGCAAACTCGGGTGTGGCTGACACGGGCGCTCCAGGAAGGTCTCTGCGTCTTTCAATGACGGGATGTGATGGAGCCGGCCACCCAGGGGCCGAGTGTCCCGAGCCAGGCGCTCAGGGAGCGGTCTCGGGACTGGGTCCTCACACACACAGGGCTCACCGATGGCCACCCCCACCTCCACGAGGTCTGGGCCAGCAGAGGCTGCACTGCCGACGCCCGTGATGCCACGGATCAGTCCCCACACCAGGGCCGCACGGGGCTTCTCTGCAGCTTGGAGACACAGATGGCCCTGTGTCCGTCAGAAGTAGCCGGTCGAGTAGAAACAGTGTGAGAGCCGATAGGACCACTGTGTGGTGACAGGACGGGCCTGTGCCAAGCACAGCCAGACCCCGAGACTCCGCACACGTGGCCTGGGCCTGCGGCGCTCATGACAGCGTTAGGCTGTGCCCTCAAGTCCCTGTGAGGACCAGCCAGCCTCATACCCAGTGGCCGACACGGGACGCCGCCCTCTGTCCTGGGCCCAACACCAAGAAGAGCCAGAGGTGGTCCACGTCCATCCACGTCCATGTCCAGGCTCGTGTTCACTGCCCACCTTCCACCATCTACGTCCACGTCCACTGCCCACTGTCCATGCCTGCCACCCACGGTCTACGGCCACGTCCACCGTCAGCCCTGCAGTGGCCTCGGGCACAGTAGGGGCAGGGAGTCACCAGACAGGACCGGATGGTGCCAGATGCCACACAGGGACTGACCCTTCCTGCCGGGGGGCTCCCTCCACACAGGCCCCACCCTCGGCCCAAAGGACACGGTGATGCAGGGCCGTGGAGGCCCCGCGGCTCTCGCAGCACAGACTGCATACCGGGCGGAGAGGAGCAGCAGGAGAAGCCAGGGTGTCGGCCTTTCGAAAGCGGCGTGTCCGTCGGCGAGGGCTCCGCCAGCAGCCCGACCAGTACATGTCCTCACAGACCCCGGGGTCAGCTCACCCTCAGAGCTTGACCACAGCAGCACCTGTGACCGGGACACACGTGTGTCCAGTGAAAATCTAAAGTCCAGCCAAAGGACCCCGGAACCTGTGCATTGCTCCTCGCAAACCGGGAGGGTGCAGACCGTGACTTAACCTGAGCCGCTGCGCGCCTGGTGCGCAGACACGGTGTCTGGGCGTGTTGCCGCACGAGCCCTCCACACCCGCGCCCGGCACGCCCTCCCACCGAGGCAGAAGCCCCGCCGGCCTCTGGCCTCGGTCCTCGCAGCCCCGGCGTGAAGTCCCCGGCTCCGCCAGCACAGCAGAGGCACAGCGCACGCACACGTCAGACCTTCCTGCCATCAGCGTAAAAGAACAGCTGCACGGAGTCTGGCGACCGTCGGCACATCCCTGCATGGCTGAGCCACTGCGCGTGATGAGACCAACCTAGGTCCCAGCCTCTCCTCTCCCAGGAGTCATTTCAGCACACGTCCAGGGGCTGCAGGCCCTCCCCTCACACACCGCGCGCCCGGGGCAGGTCTCAGCTGTCGGCCTGAGGCAGACGGTCCCAGTTCAGAGGCTGAAGAGAGGATTACTACGAACCGCACAGAAAACGTCTCAAGTGGACGGTATTTCTCACGTGAACTTATTACTAGTGAGATAAAAATCGTCTGAAGAGATGGAAAGCTCATTTCAGTAATTTCATGCTGTCGGTCGAGCGCAGCAGAATCGCGTTGCCGACCGGGAGGGTTTGGTGGGTGTGGCCGCTGTAGGACCCTCATCGCGGTGGACGCCATACGGAGACCCCGCTGTGACTTGCTGGTACTTCCTCATCACTGACTTTTCCTCGGAAAAGAGAAAGTGGCCCGAGGACCTCGCCACACTCCCAGCTCGCGTCCCCACGGCGGCACATGCTGGGGCCTTTCTGCAAAGCGGGGGGGCCAGTGCTAGAATCGCTCTGTAGTCACAAGTGGAAAAGGTCCTGTGTCCCTGGGGACGCGGAGTGTTGCCGGGACGTGTCACAGAACACAACGCCTCAATTTTTGGAAGGGAACCCGTCACCACGCGGCAAGTGATGCTGGCAATGAAAACAATATCCAGAAAATCCCAGCAGATCCCATTCTGCTGGTTCCCACAGGAAACTGCGCGCTGGCGCACGGCCGTGCTGGCACACGCGCCACGTGTCAGCGACCCTGTCTCAGGGCAGCGCAGCGAAGTGCCTGGCGGGCAGGCGCGGGAGGGGGCGGGCCGCTGCAGCCACTCGGGTGGACGCCCCACGGGAACCGCTGCCAGAGATGCAGCCGCGCTGCCTCCAGCCTGCTGGTCTTTGAGGGAAAGGCCTGCTCAGAAACCCTGCACACAGGCCGGGGTAACACGGTACACATTTCTCCTTTGCTTCTTGACGCTCAAGTCACGGCTCCAAAGTTTCTCTTCCTCCAGCGTGTTTCCTTAACAGCAACCCCAACCAGCTCACTTGCAGCATCTGGCCACGTACGGCTGAGAGACCAGGAGAAACCTCTCTTCCAGGCGCCCACCCACTACCACGCCCTCATCCGCCAGGCCGCTAGGACCGTGGGAGCTCGGCCATGCGCAGCCGTAACAAACCCGCGCCATCACCCACAGACACACTTGACAAGACCATCAGCTCCCTCGCAAATCCACCACAGCCAGCAGGCTCGTCTTCGTGTCCAGTCAAAGCAGAACCCTGACACGGCTGGATGTCACCACGGCCCATCGCCTGCTGGCCAGTTGGGTCCATCTGCTGCCTGCACTGAGCAGCCCCGCACACTGGGACGCTGATGGCGCCGCACGCCCGTCCCCGTGGCCGGAGCTGCAGCCCGGCGCCGGCATCTCACCTGTGTTCCTGTCGGGCAGGATGCAGCAGTGCTTCTGCAGGATGCCGGGCAGCACCTGTCCCGAAACAAACAAATGTTCTGTTACTGTTGGGCGGAGAAGGGCCCTTGTTCCAGGGCTCGGTGCTGAGCGCCCCCTTGCGCACGCCCAGCCCACACCCCGCAGAGTGGAGAACTGGCGACCCGCCGCACTGAAGGGTTAGCCGGCAGCCCAGGAAGGCAGCCGGTACAGGTTCTGCCCTGGCGAGACGCACCATGCCCTGGTGGCCGGAAAGGGAGGCTCTGCCTGCGGCGCGGGGCCCCACCAGGATCTGAGCATGTCTGCACCATGGTGGGTACTGCTGCTGGCAGTGAAGAGGCTCAACGGGACATGCTTCCCTGGAGACCAGCAGGGGGGTCCAGGCGGGCCGCGCATCCCACACCTGGTGGCCATGCTGAGGCTGGAGCGTCATGCAGGCCTCGCTGCCTCTCCACTCTCTCTCCCGGAGATTCAGGACCTGGATGGAGGACCCAGAGGAGGGACACCAAGGTGAGCTGGGCCCGGAGGGGCCTGGCAGCTGAGCACAGTGCCTGCGTGAGGACCCCACCACACCCAGGCTCACATCAGCGGGAGGCGCCTGGAACCCAGGCTCCTTCCCTCCTCATGTCCCCTCACCAGGCCAGCTGCCAGCTGGGACACCCGTGAGTGGGATGGCAGAGGGGCGGCGCACAGACAGTGGAAGGACGGCAGATAGCAGAGGGACAGCAGACAGCTCAGGGCCCAGCACACCCACAGGGCGGGGGCTCACCCACTGCAGCTCAGGTCCAGTCTCTCCTACATCCACTCAACATCCGTCTGTCTCCAGAGCCCACCTTAAGCGGCACATCTGACAAGGGAGCCCACACGGACTCGCCCGCCATGGCCGTACACCCTGCCCTCTGCCTTTCCTGCAAACACAGGCACCACCAGGCTGGGTTTGCTTCTTGTCAGACAAATGCTTCCTTTAACAGAGGGTCCATGCATTCCCCTTAGTCGGAAAGCCAATACTAGAAACAGTCAGGGATTCTTTCACTTTTTAGTCCTGTTTAATTCTTTGCTGCTGACTTGACATTTTTAACTCTGTATATAATTTCCATATCAAACTCACATCTCTTAATTTTGCAATTTTCTCTTTCCTACCTCTTCTGTGGATCATATTGGACCTAAATTCTCACCTCCATTTTATGTGTGTCTTTTTCTATTTTCCGGAATATTCTCTTGCTGTTATACTATAATCCACTGTGGACTTTTAACTTCCACTCTCCTTTGATACCTGTCTCTGAAAATGTCATCGTGTGGGTCTTTGTACGTCATTCCATCGTGGGCACCATGGTCATGTCAACGCCTCTCTGATAAGGTGACAAACATATTTGCCTCCACTGCACTGTTTCCAAGGTCTCTTCTATTTATTGGCTTGGTTTTCACGGTGGAGGCTTTCTGCAAATATGTGATGTCCTTGATGTCCCCCATACTTAAGAAAAAGTCCCCGAAATAATTCCTCCACATATATCTCATAAATAAGGGTAAGGGAGGAACAAGCACATGGTGGCAAAGCTGGATTTTATGAGGAGCAGAAAGACATGATTTTAGAATATTCCCACAGGAGATAAAAAGGAATTGTTTATACCTGAGGGATTCAACACCTGGTGTGACCGGGTCCTCAGTGAGAGAATGGGGCTCTGGGAGACATGCCTCCAGGGGAGATGACCCCACAGCATACATCAGTGAGACACCTCATACGTCACCTCAGGTGGATGCCTCACACCTCATGTCGCCTCAGGGGAACACCTCACACCTCACATCACCTCAGGGGATGCCTCATACCTCATATGTCACCTCAGGGGGACACCTCACACTTCACATCACCTCAGGGGGACGCCTCATATCTCATATGTCACCTCGGGGATGTCTCACACCTAACATGTCACTTCAAGGGGACGCCTCACACCTCACATACCTCAGGGGGATGCCTTACACCTAATATGTCACCTCAGGCAGACACCTCACATTTCACGTCACCTTAGGGGGACACCTCACACCTCATATGTCACCTCAAGGGGTTGCCTCACAGTGCATGTCACCTCAGGGGGATGCCTCACACCTCACAGCACCTCAGAGGGACGCCTCACACCTAACATGTCACCTCAGGGGGACACCTCACATCACCTCAGGGGGATGCCTCACACCTCACATCACCTCAGGGGGATGCCTCACACCTCACATCACCTCAGGGGGATGCCTCACACCTAACACATCACCTCAGGGGGACACCTCACACCTCACATCACCTCAGGGGGATGCCTCACACCTAACACATCACCTCAGGGGGACACCTCACACCTCACATCACCTCAGGGGGATGCCTCACACTTCACATCACCTCAGGGGGACGCTTCACACCTCTTATGTCACCTCAGGTGTACGCCTCACACCTCACATCACCTCAGGGGGACGTCTCACACCTAACACATCACCTCAGGGGGACACCTCACACCTCACATCACCTCAGGGACGTCTCACACCTAACATGTCACCTCAGGGGGACACCTCACACCTCACATCACCTCAGGGGGACGCCTCACACCTCTTATGTCAACTCAGGTGGATGCCTCACACTTCATGTCACCTCAGGGGGACACCTCACACCTCATATGTCACCTCGAGGGGTTGCCTCACAGCTCACATCACCTCAGGGGGATGCAGACTGGTCCACCCTCACTGTCACACTCCTTACACTCTGTTGTGGATTTTTTTCAAACCTAACTCACATGTTATATTTTTTACCTTAAGGTACTGTCTCTCAGACCCTCATCCCAGGGCCACGTGCTCTGCTCCCACCAGGCTCTGCACTGGGACATGAAGCCTCCAGGCCCTTGAGCGCCTCTGCCAACTCCTTCCTCTGCCTGTGTCCCACCCCGCCATGTTCTGCCCACGTCCTGTGTCCCAGCCGCGTCCTGTTCCCCAGCACAGAGCTCTGACCACCTCACTGACTGAGCTGAGTAACGGCAAAGTGGTTTGTGGAGTCTTTGCAAGTGGTTGTTGGGCACATTGTGGGTCCACAGCCTACAGCAAACAAACCCAGAGGGACCCTGCGTCAGGCTGGGTCCTGGGTGGGGCTCTGCCACCAGGGCTCGGGTTCAAACCACAGAAGCATCATCTTTTCTCCCGTGCGCATGGCGGGGCGCCAGCACTCAGGCCAGTGCACACGTGGCCAATAGCAGGGGAAGGCCCGCCGCCCCCACCCATGAGACCCGCCTGCCTGTGCTGACCTCGCCATGGGGTCCAGCACCTGAGGTGGCCGCCTCGTGGTGGGAGGGCCAGGCCCAGAGGATGACAGGTCTCTGAGCCTCTGCACCCTGGACCCACAGGCACCTCGGCTGGACGGCTGAGTCCCGGCACTGCCCACACCGCCTGACAGCAAGGCTATGGCTGCCAGGCTCAGTCCCCAGGCCCAAGAGGGGCAGCCTGTGCTGTCGGGGCCCCACACACACCTTCTGAACAACTGATGCTCAGATCCCCAGACAGATGCGCGGACAGAGTGTAGCCCATGGCACGGACCACAGCGCTTCCCCCAGGACAGATGCGTGGACACCCTGCTGAGTCCCAACCAGGGGAGGGGAGGCTCCCCCAGCCCGCAGACCAGCCCTGCGCCAACACCCTCTGCTCCTGAGATGCCTTTCTTCTCCATCTCCACTGCTGGACACACACACGCCACTTCCATCTATTTAATTAAATGTAAGTAAATGTGTTTGCAGGGTAAGAAAATCTGAGTGCACAGACCACACGCAAGCAAGATAAATCACAGGCCCACATTCACTAATCGATCATCCTGGCACAGCTGCAATGCAGGAAACAGTCCTTCCTCACCAAGTCCTTCCTTTCTGCTGGGCAAAGGAAAGTGGCTGTTAGTCGGGGCTCTGCACGGGAACGGCCCCAGGGATGCTGCTGGCGGGTGCACATGGGTGTGCTGCGGCCCCACCCACACCTGCCATCTGAGCCGACACCCAGGCAGCCAGGGTGCAGCCTGAGCCCCGCCTGACGGGGGCCACCGTGGAGGGCGGGAGGGGACAGGCGACCCCTGCACATCCTGCTGTCGGCCTCAGTGGGGGTGACGCCTCCATGCTGGGGAGGGCCCTGCACCCCGAGTCCATGGATTCAGACACGGGTCTCATCCAGATTCCCTTCGGACACTCCAGAGCCAGGCCGCGTGCTGCTCTGGGCCCCGCGACCCTGGCAGATGGAGGAACCACGGCGGAGCCTGAGCTGAGTGAGGGTGGGGACTGTCATCCTGCTACATTTCGTACTTCACTCAAGAACACCGCAGGTCCCTGCCTCCAGCCATGGGAGGTGGGGTGGGAGGGCGAGGGAGGAAAATGTGTGTTCTCTACTGAGGCATCACACTGCCCGACTGCTGATTTGCTCTCAAAGTGTAATAATCTGAGAAACAGAGAAGCCAGATGACCAGGAGCCCAGTTCCGGCCAAATTACAGGGTGAGTGTCTCACATGCGATGAAGGATGACAGGCTCCCAGGGGACCGAGTACAGTGGGTCGTTACTCTGTAAGTTGTGCGGCTCAAACAAAGTTGTCTGTTAAGTTTGTGGAAAGCAAAAGCCCCGATTCCGGGCAATCTAACGTTGCTGAACTGTTTTAAGAATAAACATTCTGGAAATGGAGTATTTAAATGCACTGCTGGCAGACTGGGAGTGTGATGTGTGATCGTGTGTTTGATCAAGAGTGATCTGCACACATAAACATGCAGGTACACACAGGCATCAACGAAATTACCTCAATAAAAATTAGAATCGTCGTTCTCTTTTCACTAGGTAACATTACATTTATAGTGTGAGCACAGGGCACATGGTTTGTAGGAGCCTTCGTGAACGTCACGTCACTCCGCCAGCGAGCGGAGTGTCCTCGTCACTCTGCAGGCGCCCACGGAGCACGTGCTGTGGGGCAGGCCCTGAGGTCCAACCAGCACGCTCTGCACCCGCTGCTCTTGCAGCACGGGCATCAGTGCTGCCAGGAGCGGGGCCTGTCCTGGCTGGGAGGGGCACCTCAGAGGAAGTCACGTGTAGAGTCAGGGATAAGCAGGTGTCCCCCAGTGACACCTTCCCAGCAGGCCCAGGGCTATCTCTGCCATGACTGTCACAGAGGTGTGGCCTGGATGCAGCTGTGTTGGCACCCTGGACAAAGCCCATGTGTGAGAGGGACCCACCCTGGGGGCGCTGCTGGGCTCGTATGCAGGAAACAGCAGATACACGTTAGGAGGATGAATCCAGCAGCAGGCTGCAAATACATGAGCAGAAGGTGCAGAAGCATGGAAATCGGTTAAGAGGATGTGCGGATAATCGATCAAAAGCAGCAGAGGGAATAAGCTGATGGAGCGAGGTTGATGGGGGCGTGAGAGAACGAGACACATTAAGCAGACAGGACACCGTCTCCCCTCCCAGAGCAGGAGGAAGACAGACTTGGACAGACTCGGGAGGGCAGGGGTGCTGGGGAAGTGCCCCCGATGAGTCTGTCCCTTCCACGTGAAGGTGGTGGAGGGAAATAAGTGAAGGAGGAGGCGGGGATCCCGGCGAGGGATGAGACCCCAAACCCCACTGGAGGGGAGACATGGGGGACGAGAGGTATTTGGACAGACAGCAAACAGCCCGGTAGCAGAGGGCTCAGGGTGTAGACTGTCTAGATTTGGTTTCGTTTTTTTAATCAGTGTCAACTGCACTGCTTGAAACTGGTAATTTCCTCAATCACCTCCTGTGTGTAGAGTTAAGAGGATCACTTAACATGTGAATCCACGCTTGGAATTCTGCTAAGGAGTAACACAGACCAGGGACAGAGGGCTGGAAGCAGTGGTGGAAAAAACTGGACCATGGGCCCATCTGGCGCTGACTCCACAGCAAAGGCACTGAAGACGAGGTGGACAGCTGCAGGCAGAGCGAGGTGTCCAAGACAAGACTGTGTCGGACAGAAAGTGTCTGCTGCCCAGGCGGGGGTGGCTCTTGGGGCAGGAAGGCGCCCCCGGGACGGACACCGGAGCAAACAGCCCTACCTTGGGCAGATGAGCATGAATGGAGACAGTCGCAGGGGCTTGTCGGGGCCTCACCGGACACCTAGCGCTCTGTGCGTGAGCTGCTGTGCCCTCACCCAGAGCCTGTGGCTCCAGAGACAGGCTGACAATGGGATGAGGCCACAGCTGGCGGGGAATCCCCACGGGAGACCATAGAGCTGCCCCCACCAGTGAGCGGAGGTCTGAGGACAGATCCCAGTGGGCGTCCTGACACCTCACGGAGCCGAGCGGGCTCAGCTGGCAGAGCAGCCAGCACAGCATGGAGAGACGGTGGCAGGACTGGAGCAGACGTGATCGTCCACAGAAATATGCATAGAGGGGAAGCCTGGTGCTTAAAGTCGAAGAACTAAGACTGAAGCTCCCCAGGGCTCGGCGGTGCAGCTGCGCCAAGGGAAGAAGTGACTTGCAGGCAGAGCCTGCTAGCGAAGGCGAGAAAGGAAGAGACGCTGGGCTCTGTGCCCGCAGCACCCGCGGTGGCCGAGAGGAAGGAGCAGCAGAAACACCCTCAGAGGTAAGAGCTGAAAGCGCCCACAACCTACTGAAAGTCAGCTCCACATCTGGAAACTCACAACCGCCACGTAGCACTAACTCAGAGACCACGGGACAGTGAAACGTGCACGTGACAGCTGGGTTTTGTCCGTGCTTCCCCCGCAGCTCTGCGCTTGTCCTGGGACTTCTTCTTTATTGGCAGGTGACAGCCGCGGGGAACCCCACCCGAGATAAAGCTGCTGCCGGTGCTGAGAGCCCCGAGCCCACGTCGCGCCCTGTTCCGTGCAGGAGGTGCGTCCCCGACTGCCGCGCCCCCATGGCCACCTCAGGCCACTCTGCAGTCCGGCGCTGCCCTCCCCGCCTGGGCCCTCCCGCCCGGCAGCCTGGGGTCAGCCGCCACAGGCGCTGCGGCTCAGGTCAGCGGGCGAGTGGGCACCCGCACACGCCAGCTGCCAACAGCGCGGGGCAGAGGCACTCATGCGACCGTGGGGACGCCCCTGGTCAGACCTGGCGCTTGGGACATGACTTTCTCTGACAAGTTCTTCATGGAGGTGACCACGTCAGGGAGGCTTTATGCGGCGAGTGTCCTAAATGAGAGCAGGAAGCGGACGCGGGGACAGGGCGCGGAGGAGGAACTGGAGGAGACTAGCCGGGACAGCAGGTCCCACAGGGGCGACATGAATGCAACGCCGGTGACACGCCCGTGGGCGGGACAGCCTTCCCGGCAGGGGCCCTGGAACACAACCGGCTGTCGCCCAACAAAGCGCCACCGTGAGAAGGAGGCAGAGCGGCGGCCGGCAGCAGCAAGCCGGCCCATGACGCTTGCCTGCGGGGGCCCTGCCAGCTGGTTAGGTGGACGCGTGGGGATGAGGATCTTATCAGCCGGCGCCAGTGCGAGGACATGCGACATCAGTCCCGGCCAGAATAGTTGCCCAGATGCCGCCTCCACCAAGCCGTCCCTCGGGCTCCAGAACATGTCCCTTCCCCGTTTCAGAGCCGTGTCCAGCACACGACCACACCCAACAAAGTCCCCGAAACCACGTGGGAAGAGGGAGCCCACTGGCCGGCCACAATGAGGACGCCAGGTGACAGGGAGCCCGGCGACATGGCCGAGGGGCAGGGGTCTGCGGGAGGAGCGCGTCGGCCTCCCAGGGCGGCCTGCTGCTGAGAACCGAATTCTCCACGACTTGTATTAATAACGCATATGGGCCATGGACTTGGGGCTGCTTATTCCTCGCAGGCAGATAATCGATTCAGCTGGCGGGAGAGAGAGGGAAATGATCTGGGTCTCCTGTGCAGAGTGAAAGCTGACAGCTCATTGAAATCACAGCCGATAATAGATAAAAGGCAAGACTGGTATCATCATCACTTGATTGCCAGAGGCTAAGCCCGTCGGAGATCCTGCCAGGACAGTGACTGGGACAGACTCACCTGTGCCAGCCAGCGGGAACTGCTGGGTACCAGGCCCCTTGGGCGGTCTAGTCCGCCCAGCGGTGGCCCCGCACTGAGGGGAAGTGACAACGCAGGGCCTCAGAGGGGCCTTACCTCCTGTATCTCTTTTACCCCCTTAGCAAGGAGGCAGGACTTTTCCTGTTCTGAGATCAGACAGAACATAGAAAACTCATTTTGCAGCCAATTTTCCAGAAATTAGAAATTCTGTAAGCACATCTCCAAAGATGAAAAGTCAGCAGATTCGCTTAAATGTCGTGGCAGCAGAAAACCGGCCCCCAGCAGTCCCGGTCTGGATCCTTGGAGTGAGACTACCCAGCCCGCGGGTCCAGAGGGCGTCTGGTGGGGGCAGCAGGTCTCAGGGTCTCCACCTCTGGGCGGGAGGTGTGTGTCCGGGCGGGGGGGGCAGGCTGGAGGCTGGGTCCCTGGGCGGTGTCTGGAGGAGCAGCGCTGCCCGCGCAGAGAAGACCGCGGACTGTGAGCCAGCAGGCGCGGACCCCGCCCAGGACAGCTGCGTTTGCTGGGAGGAGGGCGTGCGCTCACCCTGCAGATGGGCCCAAACGTCCACCAAGTGGTGGGTCCACCAGGCGGCTGCCCTGGCCTCCAGCCCTTCACCCAGGAACCCGCCCGCCGGGATGGCGGCTTCAGGGCCAGGTGCCCCCACATCCACTGGGCTCCGGAATCACCCTCCGGCGCCAGGAAGGGGAGCGCTTTTAGCGGAAAGCTACCTGAAAGCAGTGACAGAACAGTGGCAGTCTCCCTGACCCCAATTTGCGCCTTCTCAGAATCAAAGACAAACCATGCTTAGAAAAGTAACGGCATCATTTCTCAGCCAATGATCTTAGACAGCTAGTTAGCCAATACTGTAGAGGTGCAGCCTTAGACATAAACCCATTTAAATCCAGTAGAATTACAGACACGAGTGTAAAGAGTGAAATAAAAATGCTGGAAAAAGTGTGACTGAATGTTGATACAATTTTTTGGGCCAAGAAGACTTTTCAGCATGACACCAAGGAAAGAAGTCATAAAGGAATAATACATGCATACATGTGACTATGTGAATGTTTACTTCTTAAACATAAAGAAAATCAGTGAATATCTTCCTGCTGTCATTTCAAAACAGCAGAATAAACCTCCTAATACTGAAGTGAGTAAGAACCCCACCCTGCTATTTACACACAAAAAAGGTGAACAAAAAGGGAAAAGTATTTCAACAAAACCAGTAACCCAACTAGATAAAATCACCAACTAGGTATCACCCATCCCACCAGTAATTACAAAGAGAAAAAAAAAAAGCAACTGCTACTAAATTTACATCTGCTGGGAGGACAGAGAAGAATTTTTCTTGACACTATATTCAAATATTCACAGAAAATCCTGAAACTTGTCCTATCTTTTGCAACATTTTAAGCCCCAAAATGTTTCTAAGGAAAAAGGTAAGTGATGGACTGGAGGCGCCCGTGCGAACATGGCATCTGGTCAGAGAACTGGACAGTCCACACGAGAGTCACGTGCCATACACACTCACGTCACAGCCACTGACACACACTTACTGACAGTTAACATTCTACTGTCCTGATGGGGGAAGACATGTCACTGTCACAACTGGCTCAATATTTTATTAGCATGAATTGCACACATGTATCTAGGACAGAAAATACGGAAATTCAAGCAAAATGTCAACAACAACCATGTCCGAATCTCTTCCACTTTCTTTTCTTTGTTTGCTTATACTAACATCGCCCCCTGGTGGAGCAGCCGTCCACTGCCTCTGGCCGGTGCAGTCCATGCACATCCAAGGACCCAGGTTCACATCCTGAGGCCGGGAACAACCAGATGAGCAACTAAATAAAAATAAAGCTCTCCTTCCTTGCTCCTCCTGCCTGCTTACCTCTGCTCATCTTCATATCTGCCTACTCCCTCCCTTTAAAAAGATTCCCATGGTAAGAAATATTGTTGGTCTGATGTTTTTAAAGAAATAAAACAGTTTACAATCAAAGTGTTCACAATTTCTACAAATAAATCTCTGAATTAACCAAATAAAGGCACTTCCACAAACAGTTTATATGCATTATTTTTAATATAAATCTGCTTACTGAACCAAAAACATTAATTGCTTATTTATAAAAGTGATGGCTCTTCCCCATTCTGAGTTGGAAGTCGTGCAGGGGTGGGCACCCCGGGGTCAGAAGCCCCCCTGGTGTGAGCTGAGTGGTGCACAGTCCGGGTAAAAGTTGCTGGCAATCTGACTAGAACCTGGGTTTACAAAGGCCTCCAATGCCGTTCTTTTATACATTTCCCTCCCACTCCGCCTCATGCAAGCAGAAGGTAAACTACCAACAGAGCTCACACTGTGCCTTGTTCTCCTAAAAGGGAGATGGGAGCACACAGCCCCTGCTGAACGGGTGGGACCCTGTGGACTCGTGCGTTCAGTAAGAAGTTCAGCTTTGTCAGAGTTAAACACATGCTAAGAAATAAGGCCATTCCAAAACCTAATTCAAAATCAATGATTGTTTACCCAATGAAAAAAACGTGTTACTGATCCCCATCCTCCTTAAACTCTTACACAAAATCAAAGAGGGCAAACGCCCAAATACATTCTGTGAGGCCAACTCCCTGATTACAAAAGCAGGCAAAGATGGCACCAAAAAAGAAAATATCAGATCAATATCATTGAGGAATATAGATGCAAAAATCCTCGACAAATTTTTGGCTAGCCAAATCAACAGCACACAAAAAATTATACATCACGATCAAGTGGGATTTATTCTAGAGATGCAAGGGTGGTTTAACGTGTAAACCAAGGTCACATATCACACAACAAAGAAAAAATAAAAAAAGTTATCATTTCAATAGATGTAGAAAAAGCATTTGACAGGATTCAACATCCATTCCTGATTTTAAAACTCTCACCAAAATAGGAATAGAAGGCTTATATGTCAGCATAATAGAAGCCATATATGACAAATCCATGGCCAATATTATACTTAGTGACAAAAATACTGACAGCCTTTCCCCTAAGATCAGGAACAAGACAAGGCTGCCCTCTCTCACCACTATGCAGTTCTGAAAGTCCTAGCCTGAGAAATAAGGCAGAAATGCACATTAAAGAAATGTGAACTGGAAAAGAAGAAATAAGACCACCTTTATTTGTAGGTAACAAGTAATTATACCTAGAAAACCCTAAAGGCTCCATGAAAAAAACTGCTAATAACAGTAAATGACTAGCAAAGTAGTACGATGTAAAAATCAACACATAGACACCAGAAGTATTCCTGTATGCAAACACTTAAATAGAGGAAAAATAAATTAAGAAAGATGTCCCATTCACAATAACAGCAAGAGAAAGTAGCTGGGAGTAAACTTAAAAAGGAGGTCAGTGACCTCTACAATGGAACTACAAGACCTTAACAAAAGAAACAGAAGAAGACACAGAGGGATGGAAAAACAGCCCATCCTCATGGACTGGAAGAATTAGCTTAGTCAAAATGTCTATTCTTCCCAAAGCAATATATAGATTTAATTATTACTGTCATAACACCAAGACACGTGTAAGGGAAACTGAACACACAATACTGAAGTTGGTATGAAACCACACAAGGTCTTGAACAGCCAAAGCTGTCCTCATAAAATAAGACAGCAGAGGAATTACACTCCTTGGCTTCAAACTACACTCCAGAGCGATGGGCATCAAAACTGCATGACACTGGAATACAGACATTTCCACGGTCAGTAGAATCAAACCGAGAGCCACGTTTATGTGGACGGTCAGTCTGTGACAGACGCGCCAGCACGCAGTGGAGGAAGGGAAGTCCAGCAGCAAACGGTGCTGGGACAGCGGACAGACGTCTGCCTAACACCAAAGCAAGTGCACAGGTGAGGGCCACACACCAGGCAGCTCGACATGCATCAGAGAGCTGTTTACATAAGACCCAAACCATCAGAGAGAAAAATGTAGGAGAATCTAAATCTCAAAAGAGCCTTTGGGGAGGAGACCCCGATGACAAAGGAGAGTAAGTAAATGAAGCAGCTGCCACCACATCAGACTACACTCACAGCTGCACAGGGAAGGGAGCCGCTCCACCGGACTGGAGGAGGAGGACAGGAAGACACAGCACACACCACACCAGCCTAACCTCAGAATGCTTAAAGGGCGCGCACTCCTCCACAACAAAAAACAAACAGCCCACCCCAAAATGGGCAGAACTGAACAGACACGTCTCTAAAGAAGACACAGAGCACTACGGGCACCTGAAAAAATGCTCCACATCACTCAGCATTAGAGAGATGAAAATAAAACCACAATTAGATGCCACCTCACCCCAGCGGGAATGGCCTGCACCTGAAAACAGCAGGTGCTGGGGGCGTGGAGAGATGGACCCTCCGTCCCTGGGGGTGGGGACGTGAATTGGTGCACCTTCTTTGAAGACCTGTGTGGAGATTCCTCAAAAAATGAAGATGGATCTGCCATTCGATGCAGAAGTCCCATGTCTCAGCATATGCCCAGCGAATACAAAAACCAATCAGAAAAATATTTGCACCCCCGTGTTCATAGCAGCACAGGTCACAATAAATGTGGGGAGAAGGAGGAAGCAGGTGGGGGTGACGGGGCCCTGGAGAAGGGTGAAATGCAGGCTGAAGTGTGACTTCACTGCCCTAAAGGAATATGGCAATGTGAGCAAAAGGAAGAATAAAATGACCATTAAAAAAAAAGGAAATGAATGCTTTACTAGGTGCTGTTTTCCAACCATGAATTTTCTTCACGACAATGCTAGGATAATAAAAGGAGACTATTTTGTTTTTGTTTCTGCATAATCTTCATCTCCGAACAGCAGAAATCTATTCATCGTTACCTTGAGGAAAGTGACTTTTCTTTTGCAAAATAAATGAGATATCGACATTCGGAATTACTGCGGCTCGACCCAGAACCAGCACTAAGAACCTTCTCTATAGTTTCTGTCACTTTGAATGAGACGCATATGTTAAAACACAGTCTGTTCCTCTCTGAGTCTAAGCACAGCAGGAAAGGGAGCACGTTCTGAATCTGTGGGGCTGGCGGCGACCAGCAAGCTGGTGCCAGCACCCGGCGCCGACCCGAACGCTGTTTCGATGGATAATAACCGTCTGAATAATCCCCACAGATTGTTTCAAAGACCTTGCTGTCCTGAAAACCCCAAACGACAGTCCGTCCAAAATGAATTCGCAGCAAACTGGCCCCACACAAAGGTCTCCCACTGAACAGACTCCCGTGTCACATCATCACCTCCTCCTTCGCCGGGAGCTGCCGCGGTCTGGCGGCAGATTCTAAAGAGGAGTGTGGCTCCCACCCTGACCTCTCACCTCTCACCTCCCACCCACTATTCTGGGCGACTCGGCCTGGCGGGATACCCAGCACCCGCCAGGGAACAGGGGTCACGTCAGCAAGAGCAAGAGCCCAGAACGTGCCCCGTGTGTCTGCGCCCCGCCCCAAACACAGCCAGGAAGCTCTTCCAGCTCCTCCGTCCCTTCTGCTGGGAGGGTCCGGGGTGCCTGCCATTCTGACCTGGGCCAGGCCGCACCCCCACACCCACACGCCCGCGGAGCCCACGACTGACATCAGGCTCCCCCTAGTGGCCCGGGAGCCAGTCGATTAGGAGGTACAGTTTCTAGCGTCCTGTCACCTGTCAGAGCCCCCAGGGAACAGGTGCCACCAGTCTAGAGAAGCTGCCTGGGTGGAAGCTGGGAGGGAGCTGGGTGCACAGGTGCTGCCCCCACTCTCAGGACCCGGGCTCGCCTCCAGGGGCAGCGCGCAGGACCACTCCTGGCAGGGTCCCCAGCACCTGTGCAGAGCCCAGGACACCACGAGCCAGAACAGACAGCACGTGCCAGGACCCGAGCGGACAGCAGAGTGGCCCCCTTCTGTGCTGGGTGGTCCACACAGAAGCTCGCTGCCGCAGGTGCTGCCCATGCAGGGCTGAGACAGTTGCTGTCCCCACGCCAGGACGGGGTGACGGGTGAGGCACCGGGACGCTCTCTGAATCAGGGGCTCAAGTTTTGAATAAAAGTCGGCTTATGGCTCCTCAGAGGCCCCTACCCCCCGACTCCCATCGGCATGAGAGAGACCTCTTCTTGCTACAGGGATGCTGACGCGGGTGCCGCGTTTTCTGATTCTCCAGAATTTGGCACGTGAGCCCGCTGTCGGGACACACGGAGGACACGCGGAGGACAGGCAGAGGCACGCGGAGACAAGTGGAGGACACACAGGAGCGCACGCAGGAGACATGGGGACACGTGGCAGAGAGGAGACCTCAGGCCACAGGGTCAGCCCGGCGACGTCTGCAGGTGGCACAGGCCAGTCTCTGCAGGTGGAGGGAGGCACCCCTCCCCCGGCTGCGGGTTTGACCTTGGGGAGAAGGGACCGCCCTTCCCTGCGTGTCGGGGTCCTGGTGGGGCGTGGCTGCTCCCCCACAAAGGTGGAGCCTTCACTGCCGTTCCAGGGAGGACCCCGCGGCCTCTCTGGAGTCCAGCCGGTGGCAGCACGGCAGCCGGACACATGACACCTCCCAGAACACGTCCCGGCGGTCCCTCCCACCCCTGGGAGCCGGTGGGCGCCCCGCAGGCCGCACCTCGTACTTACCGCCTGTGTCCCAACCAGCGGCTCTGCGCTGCTCCCGGTGTGGACGTGGGAGCGACAAAGGGAGGAGGGCGGGGGGCACCGTACCTGAGCCGTCCCCATGCTGGCAGCTGGCACAGGAGGGCGTCGGGCAGCACTACGGCTGAGCGTCCAGCGGCGGTGGGGGAGCCTAGGTGAGGGCGGACAGAGACAGGACAGCAGGTGAGGACGGACACACGGCTCCCGGGAGGGGCAGGGACGCACATCCGGCAGGGCGAGGACAGCTCGAGGGTGACAGCTCTGCCTGACACAGACCGCCCGTCCGCAGAGCCCCGTCCGCAGAGCCCCGTCCGCAGAGCCCCGTCCGCGGCGATGCCTCATCCTGCTCCGTGACGACCCACGCGTGTGGGCTGGACAAGCGTCACACACCCAGAGGCGCCAGGAGCACAGGCACTGGGGACGCCAGTGCCCCACGTCTCCCTTCCAGGACAAGCGCGCAAGGTACATGTGTCTGGTAAATTGTAACCCTCTGCTCCTCTTTGTCACACAAGTGCATGAAGTTACTACCGACCCACGTGTCAGAGGGAACAGGGCACCTCCCGCAGGAGAAGCACATGCTACCAGCCTGCATGGCACCGTCAGCACTGAGCCAGGACGCGTCCCCCGTGTCCCCCGCGTCCCCCGCGTCCCCCGCGTCCCCCGTGTCCCCCGCGTCCCCCGACCCCGACCCCCAAACACACACTAGTGGACCCTCAGCAGATGTCTGGTCCTGGAAGCCAGTCTCTATCAACTGACAGACACGTGTGAACCATGTTCTCTCTGACACACACGTGTGAGCCCATGTCCTCTGACACGTGTGTGAATTTGTGTTCTCTGCCATGTGTGGTCCTATGTTACCTGACACACATGTGTTGACCCATGTTCTCTCTGACACACACGTGTGACTCCAATGGCTTCTGTGATTACAAAGAGCTTCCCGACCCCCAGATTTAAACGTTCTATTAAATTTCCATTTGGTGCTTCAATAACTTTTTAATTATTAGATCTTTAGCATGTCTGAAATATCTGCAGCTGTGAAGCAGAAATTTTCTCTCCTATAGACAAATAATTATCCCAATAAATTGCCGAATAATCTGTATTTTCTCCACCAGCTTCCAGTGTCCTCAGAGGAGTTTGTCCGAAATCGTTTTCCTCCTGGGCAGGAGCCGCTTGAGACACCACTCGGGTCCTGGTCAGTGTGCTGGACGGTCCTGTGGCCTTGACTTCTAGGTAAGGGTCCCTCCAAGTCCCCCCTCGGCCTCACTGCCCCAAACGGGACCCAGCCACTCACGCACGCATGTGCACGCGCACACGCACCCCCGCCTGGTGGGCTGAGCGCGCCCTGCGCCCCAGAGAGAGGGAAGAGGAGCAAACTGTCAATGTGCAAAGAATGAACAGCATGCTTATAACAACTACTGGGTCAGTGAGGAAATCGAACGATGAATTGAACAGCGATCGGCAACCAATTAGATAATCTGGAAGAGATGGAAAAGTTCTTAGAAATAAACAACATTTCAAGATTGCATCGAGAAGACATGGAAAATCAGGACAGACACAAGGAGAGAAACTGAAACAGTCATGAAAATCCTCCCCAAAACACAGAAGCCCAGGACCAAACGGCGTCCTTTGTGAAGTCCACCACACATCAGAGGAGAATTAATCCCAATCATTCTAAAATTCTTCCAAAAGGATTAAGAAGGGAAGCTAATTTCCAAACCCATTTTATGAAGCCATCTTTATCTTGAGTCCAAAACCAGATAAGGCCATGACCGAAAGAGCGAAGTACAGACCAATCCCTCTGATGAGTACTGGTGCAGAAATTCTCCAGAAAACACCAGCGCCTCTAACTCAACAACTCATTCAAAAAACCCTACATGGCGATCGATTTACTCCAGAGGCAGCGGTGCCTCCACGCGCACAGACAGAGGATCTGACACAGCACACGAACACAAGTCGGGGGCATCTAGGGTCACCTTAACACGCGCAGAACAGGGTCGGCTGGATCCAAGGTCCTGCCACGTTAGAAACGCTCAGAAGGGTGTGGGTGAAGCCACCGTCACCGCTGCCAACATGCCACAGCAGCACCACCTTGATGGGAGAACTGAGATGTCTCCTCAAGATCCACAACCAGACAACGGTGTCCCTTCTCAGCACTGGTCTTCAGTGGGCACTGGGAGGCCCAGCACACAATTAAACATGAAAGGACATGCAAGGACTCCACCTGCAAAGGAAGACGTGGGACTGTCCTGCCACTGGCCGATGACAGGACCCTCGAACATGCCAACAGAAGCCTGTTGGAACGCAAGCTACCGGGAAGTGCGAACCACAAAACTGACACACACACCCCTGTATTTCTAGACACAAACAGCAAATGAGAAAAAAAGAAAGCAGGAAAACAGTCCTCTCTATGTCAAAAAGAATGAAGCACTTTGGAATAAATTAAACCCAAGCAGTGAAAAGCCGATGTAATGAAAATATAAGACACTGTTCGAAGAAACAGCAGAAGATGCAAAAGACGGGAGACCACCCCGTGCTCGTGGACGAGAGGAGTCTCATGAAATGACCTTCACACTAAAGTAAAATGCAGACCTAATGCGACCCTTCAAGACCGAGGTGTGGGCGGGTGTCACTCTGCAGCCGCGGCGGCCACGGTCACGTCCCCTGCTCACGACAGGATCTCAGCAGACCCGTGTCAGGGCAACAGCCTGGCCCTGCCCCGGGCCGGAGAAGTGCGGGGCTGGACATGGGTGCAGGGCTGGACGCGGGTCGAGCAGGCTTGTGCGGGGGCGCACGGGGCTCGCTGGCTGAGACCCGGCCAGCAGCCCGCCCACGCGGGTCCTGCAGTCCCCAGAAGTGTGGGCACGGGACACGTGTTCCCAGGGCCCCTTGTGCGCCCTGCCCACGCACTGAAGCGTGGCAAAGGCATGAAAGCAAGTCGCATTCACTCCAACGTGCTGAGGGAGGACTTGCACGAGTCGGCGGATCTCAGCGCCGCACCAGCCCGATTCCACACGTGGGTTTCGAGCAGGTGAGCAGTGCGCTGGACCTCTCGAAAATGCCACGTTGTCATCGTGGCCTTTACTCGCGTTTCCACCTGACCTTGCCCGTGGCGCCAGCCCGGCTATGTGTGCTGGGCTCTCGCTGCTGCAGCCACCGTCACACACGTCTGCGAAGACACGTGAGTGGACATCAAAAGGGAAAGGTATTGTTTCATCTTCTGTTACATAAAGATAATTCTAAATGAACAAGACATTCTACTTGACCAAGTCACGGCCTTACAGGCGCCCCTCTGACGCCAGCACGTCAACGTGCTGTCATGTGACCGACGAGACGCAAATTAAACAGCGGGACCGAGTCTGGGCATCTGCCGGTTGAGCAGCAAACGCACGGCTGCCGGCGCACAGTCCACACAGCCCATGGCCCCGGGCTTGCGAGCAGCGGCGGGAAGACACCAAGACACACGACTAGCTAAAATGATAAGTGCTTCCTCCCCCTCCTCTCCCCTCCTGCCTCTGCTCACCTTCATTGCTGCCTACACCTCCCTGAAAATTTAATTGGAAGGCCATCTCTTAATAAGACATAGATTTTCCCTCAATTCATTTGTGTACTCGTATTACTTTTATTACTCTTAGCAAAGGACGCACCCGTTTTTGTAGCTGTGACATTAAGACCCAGGTCACAGTAACAAGTGGATGACAGCACAGCATTTCGTTAAGCCAACAACCTGCAATTCTTGAAATGCCGCAGGAATCATCGAGTACCTGCCATTAGAGAGCATTGTTATGATTAGCGG
This sequence comes from Solenodon paradoxus, assembly GCA_004363575.1. NCBI lineage: Eukaryota > Metazoa > Chordata > Mammalia > Eulipotyphla > Solenodontidae > Solenodon > Solenodon paradoxus. The sequence continues at coordinate 28,112 of RJWH01006819.1, forward strand.
ATGATTCTAACATCCTCCTTCCAGGATGCTGAAAGCAAAAAGTCAACCCAAACCAGTGTCACCAGCTGTCGGCTGGACGTGCTGGTTCTTTCCCGGCACGCGGGTGGGGATGCGGGTGGGGATGCAGGCAGGGACAGCTCGAGGGCCTACAGGAAAACTGGGCACAACTTTCCTTGAAAGTGGAGAGGTGACAGAGCAGAGGAGGGAGAGGAGCCTGCGGTCCTCACTGTGTGCTTAGGGACACACACAAGAGGCGTAAATCAGGGAACGATCCTACCGGCCCCTCCTCGCGGCACCTGGGCATTTAATTCCTTTTCCCTGGTTCTCGCTCTCAATAAGGCCCCGGTGACCACAGAGGCACTGGGACCCTCAAGTTAGAGCAGCTGGACGGGGGCCTGCATTACGGCCTGCGGGTCCCTGACCACGACGCGCAGACAGGTCTGCAGGTGGAAACCTGACCTCATGAAAGGGCTGCTTGGAGTTTTGTCGCTGCCGGGAGGCGCAGAGCTGCTCAGGACACGGCCCCGTGGGAGCTGGTCAGTGCACTGCAGTGCTGGCCTCTGGTCGTCAGAATTCCACTTCCTCTGAGCAGGGAACACAGCTCCGGGTGGGCCCAGAGCTTCTGACTCGGAGGCCACTGAGCTCGGGTGCGGCCTGGCTTCCTGTGAGCTGAGCGCGACGGCGCTGGGCACGGCCTGGGCTGCCACGTGCTCACTCCTGGAGCCTGCCGCCCCGCCGCCCACCTGCACCCACTCCTGGCAACCTGGTCGCTGGCAGTTCTGTCTGTTTGTCAACAAAACCAGGAGGAACAGGAGGCGCAGAAATGTAAGCGGCCTGCATGGGCGCCGGGACACCCGTCGGGAGAGGGTGTCTGAGGAACAGGGCTCACCGCGCATCACAGCCAGCAGCAAGGAGCTGCGGCAGACTCACGCGGTGCAGGGGGACGGCGCGCGCTCTTCTGAGGAACAGTGTCTGTTATTTCCATCATACGCGTGAGAGCCCTGTCTGCACAGAGCTCTGGACACGACAGAGGGCACCTGCAAGGGAGTTTTGGCATCAGTGGGACATTTAGAGGGTCAGTTCTTTTCACTGAAAAGAGCGTTTTCACAGCATGAGTGTGACAGAAACTCAGAGAGGAGCTGGTGGAGGGACCGGACGTGGCCTTGCACCCGCCAGACCTCAGGCTGCGGTCAGCCGGTCCCCTGCGCCTCAGTCTGCACGTGGTCCTCCTGGGAGCAGGTGGCGTGGCGTGGGCAGCCCTGTGTCACAGACAGGCCGCAGCATGGAGACAGTCAGCGTCCCATCAGGCGGCCGTGAGTGGCCGAGCGCACGTGGGGCGGAGGGCGCACTGATGACCCAAGTCACAAGGAGTCCACTTGGCCTCACTGTGAAGTGAGTTTGGACAGGACACTGGGAATCTGAAAACATGACCCACAACGGGAAAACCTAAGACACACGCTCGACCTGAAGACACTGCCATGTGGCGCTAAGTCCCCAGGAGGAAGCCGGGGGCGTCGACACCTCCTGCTGGGCACCCGGCCCGATGCCAGATGCTCCTTGGCCCAAAGCAGACACAGGTGGCTCTGAAGAGCCTGCACAGCACCCATCGCCCGGGAGGACAAGGAGCACAGGCCCTCAAAGCAGCACCCCTGACACCGGATCGAGCCCCCTCAGTAACAGCGCCGCCGCCCGCACATGAGGGGCCATCTGCAGCGAGCTCACAGCAGTCTCAGTGCAGCCGGTCACCAGTGCGGACACCTGCTGTCAGGAGCCCTCCGCCACCGCCAGCGGAGTCAGCGCGTCTCACGGCACCAGGCCGCACAGGAGCGGTCCAGCCAGGAGGCAGCCCGGGACCTGTGGGAAGAGGAGCAGGCAGAGCAGCAGAGAAACGCGGCAGAAGTGGTGGCCGGGCCTTGGGGAACATCGGCCGGAGGCAGAGACGAGACCGCGACCCTCGGGCCCCGGTTGACGGCCCCGGATGGCACTCTGCAGAAAGCTTGGCAGCAGAAAGGGAAATCTGGGTTTGACAAAGGCATAGAAAACAGCACGCAGAGAAGAGACATGATAAAAACGGCTTCGGGAGCTCATCCGGCAGCTGTGTGTAGGATGCTTCACGCTGCGAGCGCGTGGGGGCGAGGCCGTGGAGCCTGTTCCTGGCTCCCCCGGGCGGGGGCGCAGGCTGGGAGGAAAGCAGCGCCTGGGGACACAGGTGCTGGGCCGGCCTCACGTCCCAGGCGCCGGTGACAAGGTCAGCAGGCAGGTCTGGCCCGCGAGGACCATCTGCCAGGAGCCAAGCGCCCACACAGGTCGTGGGGTGGCGTGGACTCAGGCAGAGGGAAGCCCAGCCTTCCGGATGACGAGGCCGCCCTGCTGCTGTCACGTTCTCGGGGCCGTCGCCCTCGCCCTGCACGACGGGGCCCTGCGGTCGGGGGAGCACCTGCCGCAGGCACCGTCACTGCGGAAACATTTCTACTCCTCTCCCGCCACAGACTCACCGGGACCACCTCCCTTTTTCTGAAGCACACACAGCAGACACAGAGATGGGGACTCAGACACAGGACATGCAGCGCGGGGACAAGGAGGCAGGCGTCACCGTCACCATCACGGGTTGGGGAGCTGTCAGCCTCCCCATGGATGGACTTGCCTCTGGAAGCACCCATCTCGTCGTGGCTGCAGACGGGCTGTCACCCCAGCCGGGGGCGAATGGGAAAACACACCCAGCTTCCTCTGCACACGCAGCCTCAGTAAACACCTCAGGGGCACGGTGACTACTCATATTCATTGTCTCGGGTCAGCTTGGAGGATGCATGCTGGCTTCGGTGTCAGGTACTGAGTCAAAGGGCCGGGGCCTGTGACGCAAAAGGGGCGCACCTGGCGTGATGAGGACAGGGACGCACTCAGAATGATGAGGACAGGGATGCACCTGGCGTGATGAGGACAGGGATGTACCCGATGCGATGAGGACGGGGATGCAACTGATGTGACGAGGATGGGGACACATCCGGTGTGACGAGGACAGCAGCACACCCGGCTTGACAAGGACAGGGGTGCACCTGGCATGATGTGGACAGGGGTGCCGTCAGCGGAGAGCGCCCGCTCACGTCCGTGAGGGGTGGGAAAAGGGTGGTGGCGCTGGCTCCATGCAAGGGAGGGCTCCCAGCGCACTCAGTGAGGCTGTGTCCAGCAATCAGGCACTCGGGCCACGGATGAAACAGCTGTGACCTCGGATGGTGGGTCCCAGACAGGCTGACGTTCTAACCTGATAGCCATGTTCTCGTCTTCAGCTGGGAAAGACCAGGCCAGTGGGATACGCGCTGGTCAGAAACGCAGATGGAAGCCTGAGTTGTGAACGTCCAAAGGGCCACCTCCCACTCGGGGATGCGACAGCCTGTGCCCACAGGCGTCCAGAGGGGACGGTCTGGCTCCCACATTTAGCCGGTTCACCTTCTGAAATGAAAACCCCACGGGCTCAGACGAATGCTTCCTAGTAGATCTACTTTTGGGCTGACATCTTTCGGACACTAAATTCGGCCAGTGTGAATTTTGTATGTCACCCCTCAAGCTTCTGAAGCAGGAAACGTGCAGGCCACTCCAAGGCCAGCACAGCGGGGACAGAAGGGGCGAGCGGGCGGGTCCAGGCAGAGAAGCCTCTGCATTCTGAGGATGCAGACCCAGCGGCACGGGAGCACGGGCGCTGCTTCGAGTCACCCGGTGTCGCGTTCTTGGGAGATTCTGACCATTCCCGAGGGCTTGCCGCCTCTCCGCTGCCCGCTGTGGTCTCCTGTGCAGCACTGGGCTCTGTGGACACAGGCTGGGCAGCCGTGCCCGGTGCCCCGAGGTCCTCACTCCACAGCCGCTGAGAGGGACACCCCGGTGCTTCCGTCCTGGGCCGGGGGCTCCCAGAGCAGCCGCCATACACCAGAGACACCGCGATGCAAGGTCTTGTTCTAGAAACCGGCAAGAGAACTGTCATCTAGGTTTCCAAGTGGAGAAAAAGGTTCTAATCTCAGAGTAACGGTCGTAGGTTTTTATAAGCACCTCACTGAACAAGAGCGGGTGAATGATATTGCGTCTGGGATATTATGTAGAGTGAAAATGCAACTATGAAGAATTATCTTGAAAACACGACCAAATTCTCGACATAAAACATGCGGCGGGAAAGCAGACAGGGTGGTTTCCGAAGACTGTGAGGCTGGAGAGAGGCGCGGGGACACACCCCGCGAGCGTGGCAGGGCCGCAGGTGCCCGTTGCTGCTCCTGGTCACACGGCCAGAAGGCGGATGCTGGAGGCAGCCCAGCCGCCCTGCGCGTCCACCCCGGACGCCGTGGAGGACAGAAGGCACCTTGGGAGAAACAGCGCAGAGGAGTCGGAAGCCAGGACGGGCACAGGCCAGGAGGCTCTGCCCCGGGAAGGAAGCGCGTCTTCTGGCTGTGCCTGCCATTGCTCCCTGGGACCCCTGAGTGTCCCCAGAGGCAGCCAACACCATGGCAGGGGAGCTGCGGACGGCACTGGGGGTCGCGGACGAGGCCTTGAGTGCATGTCCGTTCCTCAGAAAGCCCTGTGCCCACTGTCAAGGACAAGGTGCGTGGACGCCGTGGCGCCAGGAAGGCCACGTAAGGCTCTCCTGCCCTGGCCGCCCACCAGGTACCCACGACACCAGCCTGAATGGCAAGGCGCTGACGAGACCACCATGTGCCCGTCTCTGTGGGATCCCCTCCCTGCAGCTCTGTACCGTCCCGGCCCCACGCACCCCGGCTCGAGACAGTTTGCTTCCTGATGGACGGACGTGAGTGCCGGCACGTCGCCGGGGCCCGGGCTGGTTAGTCTGGGCTCGGTGGCTGTCAGGCCATTTCTGTCTCCCCGCTGGCTCGCACTGTGTGATCTTCAATTAGCCGGCTGCACAAAAACCCTCGAGGCATCACTGAATTGCAAGTTCCACTCCCAGGGGGCCTGTGACTCTAACAGCAGGGCCGTGGACACCGTCTGTGGGCACCTCTCTTGGGCACCAGCTTCGCCCAGGGCTCACCACCTCTGCAAGGCCCACAGTGCCCAGCACAGCCCATCCCGGAGGTCAGCGCTGATCTAGACCTGATGTGGGCCCAACAGTGACCAGGAGAAACATGCTGGACTCAAGTCCTGTACCCTGGCGTCCCTGGAAGATCTCTATCTGGAAGTGAATCAAGGACAGCCTTGCAGAAATGGCCAGCTGACCCGACAGCCTGTGCTCTTCTTTCTGTGCCCGGGGCTGCATGCCGCTGCCCTTGCCGGGTACGTGTGTGGGACCGGCCAGTGGAACAGCGCTGCATTGTCCTCAGGTCACGCTACAGAGTCCCACAAGGGCCTCTGGCTTTTTCTGCGTGTGATTAGGTGCAGGTGGGGAGCAGGTGACCTGGAAGCCCCCACCACAACTTCAGAGACAAGATGGAAGAACCTGGTCTCGGTGACACTCTGTAAGCCACCTGGGACTTTCACCCAGGCCTCCCGCCCCCTTGTCATGCCCACACTGTGGGTGGCATCTGACCCCCGTATAGGGGTGGGGTCTCCAAGGGCGGGGTCAAGCAGAAAGGCAGGCACATAGCCCGCCAGCCCTGCAGACGCACTGCCAGGTCCACGTCATCCTGGGGAACGTTCTGTGGTCAGTGCTTCCCAAGGAAACAGAAACGAGCAGGACACCCACCTCTGTCCACTCTGCACAGGGACAGCGCCAGAGCTGTGACCATGCCCTCTGTTCTAACGCCGTGTGGCCAGCTGTTTTCCAGGAGCTGGGGGCACAGTGGGGACTCCATCCAGCTGACACGGGGCCGTGCTGGCGCTGCGGGGCCACACCACCTCCCACTCCTCTTCCCCCCTCTCCTTGGCCCCTCATCCACCTGCAGGTACCCGCAGAGCTGACCTCCCGTGCAGTGCCAGACACACCAGTCTCAGCAGGTACTGGTCCCGTCAACCAGTGCCAGCCATCACTGGGGACACACGTCATGTGGTGGACGGCAGGGCGGTCACCACACAGCGTGTGGGGACGTCGACAGGACAGGGGAGCAGCTCACGGGGAATGTGATGAGGGAGGTGACAGGTGGGCCCCAGACCCACACAGGCCGATCCCCGGCCCCTCAGCACCCCGGCCCCAAAACTCAGGGAAGAACGAGCAAGGCCGGGGCGACTGGGAGAGAGCTGACCCGGCCGGCCAGCCAGCCAGCTGTCCTCACTCTGCCCGGGCAGTTGGGGTCGGGACGCAGCACCGCTGACGCGGCTCCTCTCTGAGGTTGACGTGTGCAGGCTGCGTTCTAATCTGCTTCCTCCCCGACTGATACGAGCACCTCGTGGGTCTGACTCTTCTCTGGTTAATGGAGCGTGTGCCGCATATGTGTGTGTGCCGCGTCACACAAGGAGACCCGCCCGCCGTCGCTGATCAGCGTGACTACAAACAGGCGAGAGAACGCCTGTCAACTCCTGTAAAGTCCTGGTTTCTTCTGAGGACATATCCCCCGGAGAGAAATTGTTAAGACTAGTCATAAACAAAAAGGTGTTTTGTAACTGTGTGTCTCTTAATGAAACATCACCAGAGAAGCAGGAAGGGACAAACAAAGAGTAGGAGACTGCCGGTGCTCTCATCTCTCACAGCAAAGTAAAACTTGGGGTCGAATGACGGGGTCTTCTGGGACTGCAGACCCCGGGGCCTTGTTCACTAAACTGGCTGCGTCAAATGCTGGAAAACACACATCCAACTGTTTGTGAAAAGGTCTAAGGGCCCACAGGCGAGCCTCCACACTAAGTTTCCAGGGGCGTCGGGGACAGTGTGCTCGGAATTGTTTGGAAATGTAGTGGAATCACAAGGCAGGAGTTTTGCCGGTGGGTGTAGATGGCGCACCTCACGGCGCACAGGTGCAGAGACACGGGGTCGCACACAGCACAGCCTTGGACCCTGAGCAGCCAGGTGGGTTTCCTCGCTGTGCAGCGTCCGCTGGGGAATCGGTCTCCAGGCCTGGTCGACTGCTGCCGCCGGTCTGTGCCGGTTCAGCCTTCCCCTGAGCTCCAACGGCAGCCTGGCGTCTGGCAGGGATGTGGCACACACGTCCACGCAGCGTCCCCGGGGCAGGGGGCCACGGGGTGACTTCATCCTGGCACCGGAGGGCTGGGCCGTGCCAGAGCCAGCGGGCCAGCCAAGTGCTGTGAAGGCAGACACGCAAAGGGCAGAAGCCGGCAGGAAGGGGGTGGCCGGGTGCGGTGGAGACAGAGCCCTGAGCACAGGGGTAGTGTGGGCTCCAGCACCTTCCTGAACCGTGTCGCCCTAAAGAGAGGCGGTGTCATCTCCATGTAAAGACAGCTGCTACCACCGTGCAGAAACAGGTGTCGCCTCTGTGTGGAGATGGGCTGCCACTCAGAGGCACCGAGAGGAACCCGCCGACCTGGGGTCAGGGGGCACTGTGGAGAGCAGGCACTTCTCCCGGCATGGGACACGGGAGGGAGGGCGTGGAGGTGACCAGCTGTGATGACCCACGTGGTGGGGTCACCTCCAGGACAGCCCAGCCACCGTCTCTGCTCAGAGCTTGGGCGTGAAAGCATTGCAGGGAATATGAGGAGACACTGAATTCACAGGCAGACACCAAACTTTCCCCGAGGAGGGACACGCAAGGACAGAGCGCCAGTCAGCCCACAGCACCTCGGGGAGGGATGCCTCCTGCAGACCACGCCTCTCTGCTTTGGGTCCCTTCAGAGCCCGTCACAGGATACAACGAGAGAACGTCCTCTGTACGTGTGCCCCTGTCTGTTATGTGCCTCCAACCCTCACACCCAGTCTATGGTGAGAAATCCTTTGTGACTTGGCATGGAGGAAACGCTTTCTGCCCTGAATAGGGTGAGCATCCCCCTGCGACAGGTGTGGGCTGAGCTGGTCCCATCTCTGGGGGAACAGTACACCCTCACCGGGGCTGTCACAGGCCCCGCTCACCGCCTGTTCCTCTTCTACTAACAATTCTAACCTGGTCCTTCGTGGCCACGTCAAATCAAAAAATGTTTTGGAAAGGTGGCAAAACATGCAAAAGTGAAAGACTAGAAGTAAAAAACGCCTATGTCTGATGGGAATTCACAGAATGACTTGATTACGTCCAATGCAGGATGGAGCTGAATGCCCCACATTTATTTCTTTGTGACGAAACAGTCGACACTCAGCCAGCACTTTCTGTGCAGACTGTTCTACATGCCGCACATCACCGATGGACGTGTTCTTGTGACGATCCCATCAAGTCCCTGTTGTTCCCTCCATCATGAAGAGTGGACACACCATCAGGACAAACAGCACCTGCCCAGCTGTCGGACTCTAGAACCCCGTTCTTTTTGTTCTTTTTCATTGGAAACATAACAATCTTATTTTAATGCTTTACTATTTCTTTTGTTCACATTGCCCTCTGCGTTCTAGGACCCTGAAGTCACACCTCGGCGTGCATTTCACACACCCTCCACCAGAGCCCCTTCACCGCCAGGCTGTTCCTCCACCCTCCTTCCTCCGTCCCAGGGGGCCAGTCTGTGTTCTGTGAATTGTGCTGAGATTTGTCTGTTTGTTTTGCTTCACCATATTCCACAGATGAGTGAGACCGTCCTACACTTCTCTTTTTCTTCCGAACACTATCCCCCTCCGATTACATCCTTTGCTGCAAAGGGCACGTTTTCGTCTTCTTCATAGCAGCATAGAACAACGAGTATCCAGACCACAGCTTCTCTATCCATCTTCTGTTCATGGGCAGGCGGGCTGTGTGCAGGCCTGGGCTGCTGTGAACCGTGCTACTGTGAATATCAAGGTGCGGAAATTTTTTCTGAGTCGAGTTTTCATGTTCCAGGGGCACCTAGGAGTTAGAACCTGCATTCTCATCATCACCTGCTTGGTCAAAATTAAAAGCCGGCTGCACCCTGGTGGAGCAGCGTTTGGGTCAGTCTCCTCCGAAGGAGCACAGGCCACATACTCCTAGGTCGAGTCCTGGGTGCAGGAGGAAACCACCAGTATGAACAACTAAATAAAAAATAAATAGAGATGCTTCCTTGTCTCTCTTCCTGCCTGCCTACTCGTCTTCATTCCTGCTGCACCTTTAAAAATAAACAAATAAAAGCTGATAGTCAGTGCCATGCAAAAATGCAGGGCAAATTTGCATTCAGCACAAGAGGGCAATTCTAAGTCGCCTGGCTTAAAATGTTACTTCATGGGTTCAATATGTTTTCTTTGTGGCAGAGAACAGCATGTCATCTTGAAGACAAGCACCACCAGGTAGAAAGTTATTATTTTCCACAGGTTCAGTTACAAAGTACTTCTTACATGTTCAGTTACTAAGTTACTTTCTACATGATTTTTTTTAGAAATGGGCTAATACAAATGTCCCTTCTTTTTAGCAAGGATCCATCTCAATTGTTTCTTTTCTTCTTGTGGATACACCACAGAAGTCACATCAGAAAAAAATACCACCTGAAGACAGCAAATGGCACCTTAACTGAGAGCTTCAGTCGGTTGTCAGGGAAGGAAACCAGTCCCAGGGGCACATTCCTGGCTGACAGAACTGAACACCAGCAGGTGCCAAGTGGACGACAACTATCTGGCGTCCCATCACTTCCCTCCTAGAGTCGTCCTGTCCTCAAACAGCATGTAAAATTTTGGCTCAAATGAAGCATCATGCTCCGGGCTGGTGCAATGACCCTGAGAGGGCAGGGGCTCCAGGGCTCCCTGCAGAAAACCAGGAGCCCGTGTCCTAGAGCCAGGGCGGGCCCCCACCACGTCCCAGCGAGGGACTCCCCCAGGGCATGAGCACATAGCCGCCAGGCACACCAGCCTGCAAGGACATCAGGGCACAGCACTAGCCAGTGAACTTAATGCTGTGAAGATCAGGAGAGGGGGTGTGTCCAGGGACCGGGGACTGACCCCAGCGTGGGACACTCCGGGCAGGGATTCTCTAGAGGCGCCCTTCTCATGCGCGGAGCACAAGGGCCCCGGGCACCCATGAGCTGGGGACTGGGCGCAGCTTTTCCACACATGCAGCCAGGGGCACCGTAACAGTGTGGAAAGGGAAATGGTGGTGTCACATCTGAACTCCAGTTCCCTTTGCCAAGGAGATGGATGCTGGCGAAAATCTATGGTCTGCGCTGCTGCTGAGCCTGGAGGGAGAGGCCAGCGTCATGACTGGGAGGTGTCTGCCCAGCCCACAGCCCATACCTGATCGGTGTCCAGACCGTCCACTTAGCTCCTGGATGTCATGAACAAACATGAAACTACCTCACCCACTCCGTCACACAAGCACCTAGAAAACCACAGAATATTATCTAAGGAGTTGGCACTCAGCTGGGAGTACGGGCACTGACACAAACAGCCTTCAGGTAAAACTACAGCTGATTAAGACTCGTTTTTAACTGCAGAGGTTTTTGCCTGCTCACTTCCTGATGGCAGCCTGCACTTCTTTTATATCCAACATGCTGGCAAAACTCTAAATATGACTCCGATCTGCCCAGAGTGATGCGTCATGGTTATTTTTACTGAGCCGGATGAATGGCTGCACTGCCTCCTCTCCAAGGGTCAATGAGTCGTGCATTGGATTCCCGTCCCGCCAGCATCTGTAGTCACAATGGATGTCGCTCGACAACTCCGGCACCTGAGAAATCATGGGCTCTTCTTCAGATAAAGTATAAAAGAACCACAGCATTTCTTCAGCTTCATCTTGTGGAAGATGCTATTTGTGGAGGTAACAAATCCACCATCTGAAAACATCGGGACCTCCTGTTTCAGAGAGGTCAGCTCTGGGTGCGCAGAGTCCAGTGTGGCTGACATGCTGCCAAACACATTTTTTGTTTTTAACATTTAATTTGGAATTTCTACCCATTTCAGAAATGAAGTCGACAAAACTAGGATAAGCAAATGACTGCCACAGAATGATATATTTACGCCACTGGGACGCAATAATGCAAAGCCATCTGAATTCTTTAAAAGTTAAAAAATGCTGTTAATTCATCTCATCACAAGTCACCTAAGGCACACAAAAATATTGGTGAGTAAATTCAGTGCATGTTTATTTCTGTCTCAAACAATACCACTTTGGATAATTATACGATAAATCCAAAGTTCTTTGGTAGAAAGAATAAATGATTAACAGTGTGAAAAGTTGGCATCGGGCGCTTATGTGAGGAGACATCTTTGTGGTGACAAAATCTGAATTTAATTATTTCGTCTGTCAATTCTTTCATGTGCTCTTGTCGCTCCTGAGCTAACCTGAACCTGAAACATTGTCAGCACACATGACAGGACAGATCAGTGAGCGGACCCTGGGTGTGGACCAACTGGTGCATCCAGGCCAGTGAATCTGGAGGAGAGTTGAAGGCACAGGGTGGCTGACACCCAGCATGGCTCCTGGGCCAAGCTGACCAAAAATTGAGTGAGCTGGGCCGTGGCCAGGACTGAGAGATAGGAGGGTGAGCTGTAGAGGGGAACTCTCCCTGCTGTTCAGGGGAGGTCACTCTCACAGCCCAGGGGCGGCTGAGAAGCAGCGGCCTTGTAGCCGGGAGCCGTGCACCCAGGGGCCAGGCATCAAGTGCTCTAGTGCGCTCTTCCACGCACTGGAAGTCACCCTTCTAAAGAAATGTGCACACACTCTACAATTACTCGTGGAGTCAAATCTGTGAGTCACCCAGCTGCCTGCACAAGGCAGTTTGGCTACTGGAAAATCCTCGTTAATGGCATTTTTTAAACCCCCAAGTACCGACTTGATCTGCCAAAAATTACCAGTTTCTCTTTCTTTCGCCATTTCCCCCAGGCTGCTGTCACCTTTCACCAAGTGCTTATAGGAGGTAAGATGGCATGGTGCTGTGATGCACAGGAACCCGAATCTAAACGCCGCTGGGTGCGGGTGGGCGCTGGTCTGTGCTTTTGAGACGCCGAACACCAGCCCTTTCAAGCGCGTGCATGGACCCCACACATCAGCATGGCCTGAGCTGAGGTGACCTGCAAAACTAGCGCCCTGGCTGCGGCGATGAGTATTCCTTAAGCCTCAGATGCCTGAGCCCACAGGTCCGGGCTACACCCGCAGTGACTGCGCACAAGCCCCGGGGGAGGCCGCGGGAAGTTGGGGCGCCTCCTGGGCGCTCTCCCTCCACAGCCCGGCCCTCGAGGGCACAGAGAGGCAGCGGCGCCCCGCACGCCCATCGCCCCGCCGGCAGAATCAAGCGCAGAGGACGAACTCGCTGCCATCGCTTTATTTTAATCTCCAGAAGACAGCCGCCGCCTTTAAGTCGCGGATTTCGAATCCGAGCCTAAGTCGCCGTTCGCGGGCGAGAGGGCAGCACCCAGGCGCTGGACGGTCTTGGCCAAGCGGGAGCCCAGGAGCGGCCGCCCATCCCGCCCTCCCCGCGGCCGCCTCGCACTCCACCTGCAGCTCTGAGCGCCCGCCTGGCCCCCGCCGCACTCGTCTCACTCTCCTGGACCCCACCCCGGGCCCCAGTCCGGCTCGCTGGGGCTCTGCACACGCTCCGGGAGAGCAGGGCGGCCGCTGGGCAGCGCCCCGCGCCGCACCTGGCCGCCCGCCGGCCCCACCCCCGCCCTCGCGCGCGGGGCTGTAATGATCACATCATTATTTCTCCTGCAATCCAGCGACGGAGCCGCGAGCAGCGACAGCCGCTGCCGGGGGAGGCTTGGTTACAAAATCCTCGCCGGGTAGCGCCTCGCTTAGCAACCACCCTAAAAAAGCCCGGCGCTCTCGCTCGCACTCGGGAGCGGGGCGGCGGCCACCCCCTCCCGGCGCACGCCTCCGGGCGCCCTCCGCGGCCCCCGACCCGCGCAGCCCGGCGGGCGCCGGCACCCTCATGCACCCGCCGGGGAGCGGTCGTGTCCGCACTCGGCTTGACCCCAGACCCTCACCCGCGCCGCCGGAGCCCGGGCGGGCGCGCAGCCCCCGCCGGCCGCGTCCCCCTTCTGGGTCTCCGGGCTCCCTCAGCTCTCCCAGCCCGGCGGGGACGGGCACGCCTCCGCGTGCCGGTTCCTGCACCCTGAGCCCGGGGTCGGGAGACCCGGGTCCCTGCTGGCGACGAGCAGCCCGGGGAGGCGCTCTGCGCCCGACCTCCGCGGCGAGACCGCCCTGGTCAGCCCGGGACCCCGCGCACGGGGGCCGGGACCCCGCAGCGGTCCCCGCGGCCGCGCGCCCTCCGCCCCCGCACAGCGCCCGACCCCGCAGGGGCCCCGCAGGTCGCACGCGCCGCAGCCCCTCCCGCCCGCCGGGCCCAGCCGCGCACCCACCCCACGGCCCGACGGCTCGCTTGCCCCGCGCCGGTGCCCGCGCGGCCCGCCGCTCGCACCTTCCTCAGCGCGGACATCCTCGCGCTCCGACTTCAGCCGGTGCAGGCCGCCGCCCGCGCCGCCCCCGAGCTCGCGGCTCCGTCCGCCAGCCCGCCGGTCTGCCAGCCGGTGGGTCCGCCGGCGCCGCCGCGCGCTCCGACCGCGCTCGAGCCCGGCGCACGGTCGGTCCTCGCGGCCGGCGCCTGCGCACTCGGCGCCCGGGGAGGCACCGGCGCACTGGGGGGCGGCCGGCGCGCGCTCCATCTGGAGAGGGGGTGCGCTCGGGCCGCCGCGCGGCGACCCCTGGCCGCCGACTGTTGCGCCGGGAGCGGCGGGTCACTCGGGGACAGCGAGGCCAGCAGGCGCCCGGGAGCATGCCGCGGGCCGTGGCCTCCACCGCCGCACGCCAGCAGGTGCTCCGAGCGCTGGAAAGTTAGCTGAGAGGCCGGCACACCCCTCAGCGCCGGGCGGGGCGGCGCATCCGGGACCCCGGCAAGCCGGCGCCACCCTGCCAGGTACTGGGCTCAGGGTCGTCTTCTCCGCACTCGACAGGCTCACGTGGCGGAGGACACGGGAGGAGCGTGCGTTGCATGTCTCGGCAGGGATTCGCCGCAAAGGAGTCACTGCACGCACACCTGCTGCGGGGACCGGGACCCTGCGCCTCCCCTCTGCCTGGCTCCTGAGCAGGCACGCGCGCCGTGCCTCCCGGGAAGGTCCCCACCGCGTCCCCGGCCCCGCGAAGTGCATTCTGTGCTAGTAATCCTGGTCAGAGGCGGGGGCGGGGTGGGGGGGCGCCACCAGGGTGTCCAGCTGCCTAGTGTGTCCGCCAGTGCGTGTGACACAAGTCAAGGTGAGGACGGAGAATTAATTATGTAGAAGTCGGAACGCCGAAAGCGTGCAGCATCTGGAAAACAGTCACATTGGCCCTAGATTGACAGACCGAAATCAGCGCATGCCCTTCCAAGACGCGTCGGCCTGTGAGTTACTCGCGGAGGGAGAAGCTGGAGCCGCAGGTTCAGAAGCAGCTCTCAGGCTGGTCCCGACAGCCTGCAGCTACTACGTCTGCACCACGGCCTCCCTCCCGTCTTTAAGTTGTCAAGTGTAACCGAGAAAGACAAGAAAGCTGCTAGAAAAAAAGTGAAAAACACCCAGGTGAACGCTTATAGGAAAACGGGTGTGCATTAGAATAGGAACAGAGAATTTTGTGTTCAAAACTGTTTGGAGTGGAGCAAACCAATCTTTTCCAGAAATTCTGTCATCTTTAAACAAAAACAGTAGATGTCTTCATATAATTATCATTCATAGTCATCCATTGCAGTTTACTTTACAAGCAAAGCTCTAAATGCTGAAGGGGATGGATACAAGATGAATCAAATGTGTCCACAATCAACTTCATATTTCAGCATATGCTCCATTTCAGTCCATCTCAAAAACCGGTGGATCGTGTGACCACAAGTGTAGATGCCAGATAGATTTGATAAGTTTTACATTTACTGGCCTTCTGTGTCCCTTCTCTCCATAGTTATTCTCACCTTTGCTTCCTTTTAAAATTCATTTATTTATTCAGCCATGAAACAGCAACAACGAAAGTATACTAACCCTTGTCATATATTCTCCATGTGTGAGCAAACAGAACTTTCAGTCTGGAGAGGGAGTCCTTTTTAAGAGCAACACAGTCATATATAATTACAAATTATATCTACTTCTCCAAGGAAAGACAGTGGGTGTTATGGAAGGAGTTAAAAGGGCAATTAATACAGTTTGTATATCAGCAACTAATTCTCTGAGGAGGTAATAAGTTAAATGTTTGTCTTCCCCTAAGTTCTTCACGGGTGGGTCCTAATTGTGAATTTGGGTGCAGGTAGTTTATTTGGGAGGTTGGTGCCCCAAACTGGAGGGGGGTAGGAAGAAGGAGGCTCCTGTGGTCACAGTGTGGAATACGCCTCACATGGGGGCCCGACAGGGTCTGGAAGCAGGGGTGCTGTCCCTCCTAACTCTATCCCCAAGAACTGCTGGGGTCCCCCAACTCCCAGCTCCTCGGACCAGCAGCATGAAGTGCCCTGGGGTCCCTGTAGCAGAACCACAGTGAAAGCAGCGCTCTGCACCCTGAGAGGGAACAGGGTGCAGGTGAGAAAAGACCAGGGCAGGGAAGGGACTCCAGCTGGAAGAGCAGGCCTGAGACCCAGGGAGATGGAAGGCTGCTGCTCCTTCTTGGTAAGAGAACCATCAGAACAACTGGGACCAAGTGTGCAAGGCAGCAGGTAGCATGACCATGTAGGAGAGAGTCGGGGTGCTTCAAGAACATTTTCAGGGCTTTATTCTGTATCCTAAGATGATAAAAATTGATGTAGGATTTTGATCAGGAAAATAAGTTTCTACATAAACCATCATGTCATTTGCAGAAAGTGTTTTCTTACTCCCGTCACAACCTCTATATCTTTTATTTCTCTTTCTTGTCTTATTGCATTAGCAAGGACTTCCAGTGTGATGCGGAAAAGGAGTGGTGAGTGGGGCACCCTAGATTCGCTCCCTATTGTGGAGGAAGCACCTAGCTTTCCCCCAGTAAGTCTGATAGTGGCTGCAGGGTTTCTGTGGGTGTCCTTTATCAAGGTGAAGAAGTCCATCCTAGTTTTTGAGAGGTGGTATCGTGCATGGACAATCATGTCAGATGATTGTAGTATCTCCTCATGGGTTTTCTTCTTTAGCCTGTAAACACGACATGTCATAGCCACTGATGTTTGGCAGTGAGACATTTGAAAGCTCACCTTGGCACTATGAGGAGAAGAGAGGGAGGTAGGGAGGGAATGAAGAAACTCAAGGGGGAACAGGGAGAGCAGTTTTAAGTGTCAAGGTTGCCCCAGCTGCATGAGCTGCATGTCGGAGGTGAGAAACAGTGCCAGCTGGACACACGTGACTTTTCTGGACGGTCCTGGGGGAAGAGAGGAGGAGCGGCATGTATACAAGAACCCAGCCAGATAGTGGTGTTTCCGGGAGACAGCTGGGGGTGACAGGAATGTGACTGTGTATGCTCCGGAACAGGTGGCAGGGGACAGGGGCCTTGCAGGAGCAGTCTCAGTGGAGGGAGAGGCTACAACACCGGCCAGGCAACAGAGTCCGGTGAAGATGCCGAAAGAAATGTCATGACTCATTTAAGAAGTTTTAGACTGAGTCAGTGGGGCTCTTATGTGAGCACACTTACATATGGAATCTGAAAACAAAGAGGAAAACCGAACTCACAGAGAGAGACGACTTGTGGGGACCAGAAGAGGAGAGAGTGGGGAGGAGTAGTGGAAGGAGGTCAAAGTGCAGATCGCAGTGGTGAGAAAATGAGTGCTGGGGATGTCCAGGGTGACTACACGAATGCTGCTGGGTGAAATGCAGGAAGGTAAGAGAACAGACCCCAGGAGCTCGCATCACACGGTGACACCATTTTCCTTTTAAATCTGTAAGAGATGCTAGATGTTAACTAACCTGACTGTGGTATCATCTCACAATTTCCCTACGTCAAGCCATCATGCTGCATGCCTTCGACTACACCGAGTTCTGTACCAACTGTATGTTTAACAGAACGAAAAGAAACAGGTCTTGGGGAAAACACAAGGTTTGGGGGCAATTCTGTCATCCAGATTTTGGAAGTCCAGGGCAGGCTTGGACACTGCGGGGGAAATCCTGAAGTCAAGAATGCCAGGTCAAGCCTGGTCAAGGAGACTGTGCTGTCACATACTCCTCTCCCCTGCAGAATTTACTCATCTTTGTTTCAACGTAAACATTTTATTTTTAAAAAATTAGCTATTTTATTGGCAATTTCAGAAAGGAAACAAAGTCTCTTAACAGAGTTACGGTGTTCCCACCCGAGGCGGGCCAGATGGATGGAACCCTCCACTCCAGTGTGGCCTCATTCTCCGGAAAATGCTTCATGAGGACCACCTCCATGTGGGGCTGAGTGGGTGGCACAGAGCACCTGGGCTGCTCTGTCAGCCCTGCCCCCGCCAGGACCACTGCTGGAGAAGTTGCAGGCTGAGGGCCGTGGCAGAGCTTCCTGTGTCATGCGATCCTTTTCGAGAGTGATGCTTTCACAATTAGACTTTATTTTCATAGCACTTCACAGCTCACAGTAAAATTGAAGGTGCAAAAGTTTCTACTGTGCCCGTCTCTCCACACAGCAACCCCAGCATCACCACTAATGGTGCATCTTCTGCAAGATGAACCTGTGTGGACATGTCATCACCACTCATGTTCACGTCACACAAGGGCCACGCATGGTGTGGTGGGTTCCATGGGCCTGGACACATGAGTGATGATGTGTGCCCACCATTACAGAATCAGAGGCTAATTCTCTGCCCTGCACCTTCTGTGCTCTGTCGTCCCCGTCCCCGACTCCCGACAAGCACAGATCTCTTACTGCTTGTCTGGCCGTCTCCAGAATGTCAGACTTGGAATGGACAGCATGTAGTCTTTCAGATTGGCTTCCTTCGCTTCATAATATGCATTTACCTTCACTCCATGTCTTTCCATGGCGTGAGAGTTCTTTTTACTGTCAAACAATATTCCACTGTCTGGAAGAACCAAGTTTACTTATCATCCACCTACTAAAGGGCATCTGAGTTGCTTCAAAATTTTGTCAATTAAAAATAAAGCTTCTATAAAAATCCACATACAGCTTTTGTGTGGCCTTAAGTTTTCTAAACACCAAGGAGTGTGATTGCTAGATCAGAGTATGGATGAGACTATGTTCAGTTTTGTAAGAAATTGCCAAAGAGCCTTTAAAATTATTGCACCAGTCTGCATTCCCACCAACAGTGAGTTCCCGTCACTCCACATCCTCTCTGGCATGTGCTGTTTCCTGTGTTCTGAATTTGGGCTATTCTAACAGCATATGTTGTGGTATCTCCTAGTTATTTTCATTTATAATTATCTGATAACATGAGGAGCATCTTTTCATATGCTTATTTGCCATCTGTATGTCTTCTTTGGTGAGATGTCTGTTTAGGTCTTCTCCCTATTTTTTTTAATCATGATATTCATGTTCCATTCATTTTTCAGTCTCAATTTGATCCAGTTCTTTCGAACAAAAACGTGTTGTTTGTAACCCTCTTTTGATTCCATTTGGTGTGTGTGCCACTCTTTGGGTTATATAGGGCAGGTGCAGCATGTGTCCTGTCTTTAGAGACAGGCTATCACTAGCCCACTTCCCTGGTCCGCAAGGAAAGAAGTCTTCATTCAGTGTCCTCATTTCCCCTCTGCAGTGCCCTGTACCAAATTCCCAGCCAGCTTTGGGTCTACCTTGTCAGCCCACTCCATGTGCTGGAGGTCACTGGTGACTTGCACTCACTGTCAGTCCTCAGTTCCCATTCCAGCTGGTCAACATCTCCTGAGTGGATGAGAACACTCTTCTGCTTGGCTCTGGAACATCGATGTCATTACTCTCCTCCCACCCACTCCTTCTTCTGTGTGATATCTGGGACCACCCCCACCCCACTTAAAGCTAGAGTACCTTAGTGCTCAGTCCTGGTCACGCCCCTTTGTGACCGGTCTCATCAATGTACATGCGGTCTCAGTGAGCACAAGCCAGACACATGTCCGATCCTGGTCATTCACCTGCGCGCTAAAGCCCTGTCAACTGGCTAATTGACACCAGTGAACCCATGTCTGAAATTTAGCATGTCTAAAGCTACACACCACCCCTGAACCATGATCCTCCCGGGTCACTCATCTCCAGTGCAAACCTGCCTCCCAGCTCCAAAAATGTGGGGCCATTCTACTGTTCTCTCTACCAGAGCCCCCACCACATAGTCAGAAAATCTCTTCTGCTTTATCTTCAGATAAGCCCCAAATCTCATGACCTCTTCCCAATGTCACCAGCTGTCTGTGGCCGATACCTTCTTCCTGCAGCAGCTCAGGGACTGCACCAACTTCTTTACATGCATGCCCATCACTTCACATCTCTGCTCAGCACCCTCTGATAACTGTCTCCGCTCTCTGGAAACTGCATTAGCACACTGTCCTTCGTGGTCCACACAACCCCGGGGCCCTGTGCTGCCTGAGCACACCTGTCTGGCTCCCCTTCCTCAGGTGCAGCAGTCGCCTGGCCTTGGCGGTGCTTGTGAGCCGGCATGTCCCTGGTTGTGAGTGTTCTTTGCTGCTAATACCCAATCTTGTTTCCTCCCTGTCCACCCTTGGCTCCAGTCACCTCCTGGAGACCTCCCAGCTCACAGCCCACTTTCAACCCTTTCCAGGCTGATCTTCCACCCACGCACTCATCTCCTGTGACAGGTGTCAAGACTTGTCTTTGCTCCTCTCCAAACACACATCTACATCTGCCGCATCTACGACAGGCCAGACACATACATTGGACATGTTTTCCAAGAAACGAATTCAGTGAAGCTGATTGACCATAAGCCAAGGTCCAGAGAAGGTGAAGGCGCTGGAGAGTACAGGTGGATGACGGGGTTCCAGCAGGCCTGGGCAGGCAGCAAGGGCGCAGAGGGACTGGAGGGGGTCTTCCCGTGGGCAGTCTCCAGTCTCTCCCACAAACTCTTTCAGCTGTGGCGCCCCACTTCTGAGGCCCAACCCTTGAGTGAAGCAGGACCAAGAGCTCCCCAGCTTGAATGGAAAACACCCCGCTGACCCTTTCTCCTCCAGAAGAAACACCCCAACCCCCCCAAAACCTCCTGCTGACCCCTCCCCCTGAAAGCCCCGCTGACCACTCCCTGATGACCCCTCCCCTTCCGCACCCCGGCGACCACCCCCCTGAACGCCCCCGCTGACCCACGCCGCTGACCCCACTCCAGAGGACCTCTGCGCCGCTGCTTGGCCCCGGGCAGACCCTCCTAATACCCGCCCACGGTGACTCCTCCCAGCGACCCTCGGGTTCACGACTCCCTCAGCGGGTCGCGGGTCTCCCAGTCACCTTCCTCTGAGCATGCTCCGAAGGGAGGGCCTGGACCTCGCCCACAGTCTCCTAAGAGCCAATGTACGGTCGGGCCGCGTTTGATTGGTGGGCAAAAGCAAGCCCAGATGCGGATTGGTCACGCTGGCTGCTGTGGGAGGGTCCACGGGCAGACCCGGAAGCGCCGAGCTCAGCACAACCCGCAGGACGCGGATCGCTGGGTGGCATGGCGGCGCCGCGGAGACGCGGTAGGGACTAGGACAGCGGGACACGGAGGGGATGCTGTCCGAGGGGACCGGGCGGAGGCGGGGTGTCGTGAGGAAACCGGGCGGGGACGGAGTGTC
>RJWH01006820.1:0-48617 GCA_004363575.1 Solenodon paradoxus
ACCTTTATCACACAGTGATGACCATGTTCATTGTTAGCCAGTCAGTGAATGTATGACTCCTTCATCTCTGGTATCACTAGAGTCTCAGGAGAAATCTTGGTCCACATGATATAAAATCCATGAGCACCACCCACTTCACCCTCAATGTCACATACATACTTTGGCCCTTGAACTTTCTTCTCTGTTGTTTTTTGTCCCTCTCCTGGCTCTGGGTCTCAAACCAGGTCCACAGCTTTCATGACCTGTGCCTTAGCCACTTGACTTACAGGTGGGACCTTGAGCTTTCTTCTCTATTCCTCTTCTGTATAACCCCAAAGTCCAAAAATACACCATTCAAATGCTGTCAGATTAGACTCAGATACTTGTAGAATAATGAAGGTAGAACAGAAGTCAGGGACTCCTATGTACTTTCCAGTTCACAAAATGAGAAGCTGACTCACAGAAAGTGAGGGATTTGCACAAGCACCCTCATCATATTAGTAAATCAGAACTAAATATCTGAACATTTTTCAGATTTTTAAGTTCATTTTCCTTTATACACAGCTACCGCCCATTAATCTTGTATGGAAAAGTGGGTAAATGGCACCACACAGTGGCTATGAAGTTGAGCTTCACCTACTGGATATGTTCCCTAAGAGTTGAATTCCCAGCCATGTTCTGCTCTCCCTTTATCTCATGAGGAAAAGAAAAGTTACCTTCCAGAAATAATCCACAGGATATCTGCATAATTCCACCTTCCATAGAAAGGAAACTAGACCCAACCATCTATCCTGTATCTTCACCAGGAAAGGTTGTGGAGTAGAAACAGCAAGCAGCTTAGAAGTCAGAGAATTCAGGTTCCTAAAGCAATCTGGAAGAGGGAATTCAGACTTTTCTTACCTGAACCAGTTCTGAAAGATCTTTCCTGGGCCTGTACTGCTGGATTGGTTGGGTACCAAATATTTCTTTGTCACATCTCACCTGCTGAAAACTTGTTCATATCCTGGCACAAAATTTTCTATCTAGAGCATGCAGATCTGAAGACTCAGGACTCAGTGCTAGAAAAGTGGACATTCTCAGATTCTTTCAGTAGGGGTTTTAACAAGCTAGTTTGAGGTATTCCTCCCTTTAGACACAGAACACGGAGACACATTTCTTCTAGTTGACCTCTGAAAGACATCTTGGTTTAGCTTCTAGAAGAAATCCTCTACATTTTAGGTCAGAGAAAAGTGAAGCTTTGTTTCAGACAGAAGAGGGAAAGGAGGAAAAGTTTTTGTGTCATCTACCGAGAACTGGCAGCATGCCTAATCTGGGAATGAACATTTTTGAAAGTTTAAGAAGATAACTAAGATTTAACCTAGGTCAGGGCCACCTTATTGGTCCCTCTAATGTGCCATCATGTCCCTTAGCTGGCCTATGACTTGGGTGGAGGTGGGCTGCAAGGAAACTGAGGTCTGGCTATAGCCTGATTCCAGAATAAAAGTGGGAAGAGATGACTATAAATCAAGCAGAGGCTCAATGACAAATGAGTTAACAATCATGGGAGAAATGAATCTTTCTTCATTCCTTTCTCATCTGGGTTTTGAGTTCTAAGAATATATCAAAAAAAATTGAGCTCTGAGTGAGCTGGTTTCAAGCAGGCCAGGAAAGGAAGATAGCATTTAGAAAGCTGGAGAAGGGGAGGAAAGAATGATAACGGGATGGAAAATGGAGAGCAATGTGGAGTGACAGAAACTTAGACATAGGGCAGAAGCATATTTTATTGACTGGTGTGTAAGTTATGTAGCCAAATGGTGTTTAAGTAATCTTGAAAATAAATTTCCTGGTTAGCTTGAAATTAGTTAGAACAGAACAAGACACCCGTCTCCAAGTCAAGGTCTCAGATCACAATTTCTTCCTCCATTTAATCTCTTCCTCAGGTCCAGAGCTATAATGCCTTTGTTCCCTGGAGTTGGTCTTTCACCTCAGAAGTGTGCTGATTCTGATGTTGGGGTGATCCATGGAGTATTCTTATACTTCAATGACCTTTCAATGTCTAATATTCAATTAGAAAACAGACAATATGGACATGAATCCAATTATAACAGTTTACCACCTAGTTATCTAAATAATGACCCATGGCAGCATGAGGGTCTGATTTCAATTTGGGGTGCTATACCAGTTGAGTCACTTTGTAAAGGCAATACGACTTAGCAACTGTCACATTGTATAAATTTATTTTCATCCTTTGCCAGAATGTAAAAGACTGAAATGAAACAGAAAAGTCAAGCTCCCTTCTAGCTGTGGACTAGTATTGGAGTTTGGGTGGGGACAGGAGGCATCCAGAATCTAAGAAGCTAGCCCTAGAATTAATTTTGTAAGTGCTGTTATTATTTAAGTAACAATCACCATACACAAAACTATAATAAATAAGAAAATGGGCTCACAAAAGTTATTTTCTGCATGCCATTGAAAGTAAACAGGCCATTTAGTCCGTTTTTGGTCATCTTGACTCGTCTGCTAATTCAGTAGAAAACAATTAGCCAGTAGAGCTTCTTAGCATGACGCTTACCAAATAAAAGATCTTTCTGACTTAATTTTTTTGCTTTTCCACCCACTATTTTTGATTCATAGAGACACTAATGTCTGACTTGGTTTTCTGGTGCTCTCGATTTACCTGGTTGCTCAGAACACAGCACAGAGACACTCCTGTACCCAAAGCTGTTCCTTCTGACCATCCTACCCTTGCTAGGGCAAGAACAGGAGCCTATGGCAAATAATTTGAAAATGGAGATCTCTCTTCTTTCTCTTCTGTTCTCTTCTCTCTTTTTTTTCTCTCTGTAGATCTCCCAACATGGGCTTATAGCTTATGAAAGGTTCTAGATTCTTAACCTGAAACCCAGACCGCTATACACTACTGTTCCCCTACTATAAGGACTCCATCTTATCCAGCCCATCATTCATTGGTTTTGGCAGTAATCATCAGTACTGAGGAGACACAAAGAAGCAGTGAGAATGGGAATGATTTTCCTCTACATCTCCTGACTTAGGGAAACTTTGGGGGAAGTGTAAATCCATTTCCATTTGAAGAACAGTTCTCTAGTTCTTTACATTGTACTTCTATTGGAATGCATCCTTTGGTGAGATGACTGTTGTTGAATTTAAAGGAAAACAAGGGAATTTCTAATGATTAAGAAATGAAAGGAAGGGAATCAAAGGGAAAAGAATGGGGGGCAGATATTTCTCAACTGAGGTTGACTAGCTTGATCCCTGTATTTTTGATGGTATCTCAGCTAAGCTCCCAAAGCCCTGGGAACTGTGAATTGCTCTACAACATCTGAATCCTCTCCATCTTGCTTGATTTTCTCCCAGGAGTTGAGAGTCATTTTTTGTACAACTGATGTAATTAAATGTACTTGTGAGTGCTCATTTTGGGTGCTTATTATCAGGGAGTGACATGCAGAAAGTTAAACAATGGAATAATAGTGGGGAGCACTGTTGGGGAAGTAGAGGAGTAAGTAATAGAAAAGAAACAAGGTAAGATAAGAGGAAAGAAAGGAGAGGAGATTGTGCAATGGAAACTAAACAAGCATGGGAGTGAACCTGAAGCACAGCACCCCTGAACTTGCGGGGCCGGTCTGCCTCTAGTCTAACTAGAGGATGGCACCTCAGCAACTAGATAGAAAGGGCCTGTCTTGTCACCTGGTGCTTGACCATTCCCTTAAAATAATTAAACTAAATCTAGCCTATGGTTAGTTGTGCTTATTTTTAGGAAACTACTAAATTGTTAGATGTGCATCACTGGCAACTTAAAGAGGAAAGTGGATTTTACAACCATAGATTATGAATAATGGCCACTGGACTATCTTGGCTTCAGTCTGTGTATATGAAGAATTATGGGAACTAGCCAGAAAAATGGAGGTGAAGATGAAAGTCAATAAGGACACATTAAATCCCCATCATTCTGTGCCGTAACGGTTCTGGTCCAGCCAAAATTAGAACTGGAAATAAATGTGACCCCTGGTTCTGGACCACTCCACCCCTTTTTCTGGAAGACTTCAAACTAAACACTACCACTTCCTTTGCAAAAATCATTTTAGTTAGCCCGCACATTCCCAGAGCAGGGAAGGCCTTTAGAGCATGAGCTCTCTCCTCTCTCTTTGACCAAAGAATAAATTTATTTTGTTGATTAATACTTGCTGTCCTTGATTTTTTTAAACTGGCAGAAAAAATAATGTAGACAACATCAATAAGATCTCTTAAGTAAGTAGGAAGCCAAAATGTGAAGACTCATTCCCAACTTCCATGAAACATGCCACCAAGTTGGTAACTAATGAATATGAGTCTACCAAACTTTGAATTTCTGAGGTACTCTTATAATTGGAAGAAGAATCTCAGGGCTCATATAGGCCACTGACCCTCTTTTCTCCTCTTCCTACTGCCTTGGAGTTGAAAAAAACTAAAGGGCATGTACACCAGCAAGTTAGTCACAGTTATATTCCCTTGATTTGGCAGAAGAATGAAGAAAATGTTCACCAGGGGTGTTCTATAATAATGAATCCTTGCAAAATAACACTTTCTGAGTATGGATTTTTAGACACTCTTGTAGACTAGTGAGGGATAAAGGGATCCTCCATTTTATCTCTAGCTTCATCAAAGGTTATTGGAGTAAGCATCATTAGAGTACAGAGCTCCATTTCTGAGCCTCGGGAAAGCAAGCCCTCTAGTTCCCATCCCAGCAATTGAAATCACCCACTTCTCAGACCATATCTCCCAACAGAAGGATCACATCTTTTTTATTCAATACCCTGGAAGCAGCACAGGACTGCAAGTTAACAGTGTGTTCTAATGTTAGCATGAGAGTTCCTGAAGAGACTGGAGCCTCACTCCAGGTTCTTGTATCCCATGTGTAAAATTATCACACAAGACACAACAGACAAAAGGTTAAGTGGAGTATTTATTGAAGTAAGCAAGAGAGATCATATACTCCTCAAGGTGAAGAGAAGTGGGCTGGGTTTGAGAGAACACTGACAATTATCTTTCTCAAGTTACACATTTTTGTAAAGGGGATCCCTTTGTTTTCCTTCCGTGTTCTTGTACCATGGATGTTCCAGGGATTTCCCAGGTGTGGATTTCCAGGAAAAGGCTGGAAACTTCTAGGAACAGATGTTCCCTTTATGCAAATGTTTCTTACCAATAATGCATTCTGTTATAATGAGCTTATGCATGGCCCTATACACAATCTATGTTAGGCAGATTATAATGAAGTAAACGCTACTTCAAGGTGGCGATAGCAGTCAGTGCATCTGCACAGCCAATTGATTTGAGCTGGTTTAGCCAGGCTGCCTTTTCGGTTCCATTTCTTGGCCACAGGAATATATGTGTTGCTCTCCCATTGGTCAGAATTTTATCTATTTCAGGATCTGGTCTGCAAGGCAGGCCCTTACCTTTTAAATATTCCAATCTATACATCATTTAGATTATTCTCATGCAGATATGCCTATAGATAACTTTCAAAGACCTTCTCCTTCCAACTACCCTGAAAATAGGACAAAACAAGTTACATTAAATTTGTTTTACAACTAGAAGAGATGAGACCAGAGTGCCAGAGATTTATCTAAAGTGACAGAATTGGGAAGGGCCAAACCTAAGTTTTCCAAACTCTTGAGCCAGTGTTCTGTCTCTGTATTGTCATTACCAGCAAAGAAGCTGATGAATATGAAACTATCAAGAACTTGAACCCAAACCAAAAATTAAGAGAAGTGTTGCTGGTGTCGGGGACTTAAAGGTGGAGGTGGTTTTGAGGAGGAATTCCTCAGGCTTATGGACCCATATAGAGGGTTAAAGAACTGTGTAAATTCATCTTGCAATGCATATAGTTGATGGCTTGGGAAAGAAAGAAACCTACTTTGTAGAACATATGCTCCATCTACAGTAAGGAGATAACATAAGCTTGGATCCAAGGCTAAAGCTCAGGGACCTTTGAGCCAAGTCATGATACCAGCTGTCATGCCATTGATCCCTGGCATGAGCCCCAGAGAGGTGTAAGAATCCAAAATCCAGGTTTTTATCAAAACCTTGACTAGTCCCCACCATTAAATCTACCCTTGCAAGGTACTTCCATAGACCCCAATACCAGGCTACCTGATAAGAGTTTCTGGAGCTCTGGTCAAACCACCACTAAAAACAAAAAGGCAAACCAGTGAATTGCGGAGATATTTGCTCATCATACATCAGATAAATTGTGAATCTCCAAAATACATTATTTTAACCTCTCTCTGAAACCTTATTTTTGAGTCAGACTGCTACCTTAATTAACTTTTTACTTCTATCATTATATGAGAACTATAACCTACCTTATTAATTTCTTTTGGAACTAGCCACTTTCAAAAAGCTGCTTCTGGTGCACCCTGGTGGGTTTGGGCATAGTCCACATACATCCTGTGGTCTCAGGTTCACATCCCAGGACCAGTGGGAACAACCAACATGAACAACTGAATAAAATAAAGAGCTTCTTCCTCCTCTCTCTTCCTGCCTACCTCTGCTCACCTTTATTCTTGCCTGTTCCTTTCCTTTAAAAAAAAAGCTATGCTTCTGACAGTAAGCATATAATTCCAACAATCTGAATCTATATTTCAACATTCTTAAAAGAATTTTTATTCTTGGAAAAGAAAAACTCACCTTTTCATGGAAAGTGGTTTTTAAAAGAGATTATTTTTTACTCTATTTACTATTTATTGAGGCAATGTTATTTATATAATAATATTACTTAATAATAGATGTCCAGATGTGTAGGTTCACCATTCATCAAATATAAGACAATACACTACACTTACTACCATATTACCAAAAGTCTTCCATGAATGTCCAAAAGATCTCTATCCCACTTTGTTCGCCCATTCCCTAATGGTAACCTCAGTCTATTGCCAATATTCAATGTGTGGCTGTTTTGTATGTTCCTTTGTTTTATTAATTTATATTCCACATATGAGTGAGATCAGCTGGTATTTATCTTTCTTCTTCTGACTTGTTTCACTAAGTATAGTAACTTCTAGTTTTATACATGTCACAAGTGACAGGATTTCATCGTTTTTAGGGTTGTGCAGTATTCTATTATGTATGTAAACCATATCCCTTTATCCATTAATCTTATTATGGACACTTAGGTAGCTTCCAATTAATGGCTATTGTAAATAATGCTGCTATAAACATGGTGGGTGCATATATTTCTGTAGATTAGTGTTTTGTGGGTTTTTTGGGTTAATACTCAGAAGTGGAATGATGGGATCCTATGAGATTTCCATTCTCAATTTTTAAGGAGTTTCCATACTGCTTTCCACAAAAGTCACATTAATTTACACTTTACAGTCTCACTAACAGTGTAAAAGTGTTACCCTTTCTTTTCATTCTAGCCAATATTGGTTGTTTCCAGATTTTTGGATAAGAAACAACCTCACAAGTTTAAGTTTTATATCATTGCTATTTTGATTTTCTTTTCCCTAATAACAAATTAGGAAGAAAATATTTTCATGTACTTGTTGTCAAACTGCATGTCTTCTTTAGAGACATGTCTATCCAATTATTCTGCCCATTTTTGATTGGTTTGTTTGTTTTTCTGTTGTTAAATTTTATAAGTTATTTATATATTTTGGATATTAATCCATTGTCAGATGTATGATGTACAAATATCTTCTACCAGTCAGTAGGATGTCTTTTTTCATTTTGGCGATAGTTCTTTTGTGGAAGATTTTCAGTTTGTTGTAGCCCTATTTGTTTGTTTTTGTTTTTGTTACCCTTGCCACTGAGTTGAGTCCCCAAATACCTAAAAGAGACTTTTTTCAACAGCTTTAGGTTCACAGCAAAATTGAGTCATGGTGGGACAGTGTTGTCCTTGACTTTGTCTTATAAAGAATTTAATGGGGTTACCAGTAAGAGGAACACAAAATAAGTTTATTGCAAGCTAGAGTAAAGCAAGGAAAGGAAAGAGACTCTTTTGAGAAAGAATGAACAGCTGTCAGAAGCTTGCCCTGATTGGGAAAGGAGGAGGAAGAGGGGAAGGGAGAGGTTCATGGAGTTTGGGGAAAAACAGTCAAGGGACTAGTGTCTGAGGCTGCTTGATTTGAGCCATCACAGAATGAAGTTTCTTAACTGTTCTTCAGCTACTTGAGGGCCCTGGAAGGGAGGGAACTTTCTGCATAATCAACAATTGATGGTGACTGTGGGAGTCTCAGGAAATGCACTTGTTTTTCAAGATTTGGTTGTTGTTCCCAAAGCACCTGGAAAAAGCTGAAGATACAAGTTATACATCTCCCTTTTCCCACCTTTGCCTGGTATGGAAGAGTAGAGATTTGAAACTGCAAAGGAGCTCTAAGAGGGAAGTTTAAAGCTAAATTATAGGGTTGTGATAGGTACGCTCCACAGCATGTCATATTTTTGAGGAGCAATGAAATTGTACATATGGGTTTATTATCATTTTATAAATCAAACTTTCCTCAATAAATATTAAATTGAAAATACCATCTCTGATTATCCTCATTTACCCTGGGGAGAAACCAAGGTTAAGAAAGGTGAAGTGACTTGGCCAAGGTCACAGAGCTATTGTTATGGTGTGAACTGTGTCCCTCAAAATTATTATACTGAAATGTTAATCCTCAGTGCCAGTGTTATGGGAGAGAATCCAGAAGGTGACAAGACTGACAGCTGTGCACTCAAGTAGAGAAAAGCACTTTATTGTACCTGTACTGGCCCAGGGGTATCATTACCCAAAGCTGAGCAACAGGGGTCTAGGGGAACTCGTTATACTCTGAGGTAATGATTCATCTCCTTAGCTATGTGTGGTTTCTACTGGCATCTCATCACTTTTGTACAACTGCAGAGTAGGGGGCGATGTTTATTTGTCCTTAGTCAAGGATAACAGGACTCAGATGCAGTCTCTGTAGAACTACCATCTCCATAGTAAGATAACATTCCTGGCAGATTAACTTTTGCATTGGGGGTTAGGGAAAAGGTCTTCTACCACACCAGAAGTGATCTAAGAGCAGTGCTTTGTGCACAATAGGTGTTTATGAAATGCGTGTGTAACTAAATGATGGTGCCCCTTGGTACAGAGCCTGAAAAGGAGAAATAACTTTCCTAAAACTATAGTGCCAAGAAACTAATGTTGAAAGAAATTCAATGGAAGGCTTTCCCTGAGCAATGTTAACTAAGGGTTTAATTAGGGTTACCCAAGTACCCTCCCACTAATTAACTTTCCATACCCACACACTCATACACACCAACACATGCCTCCCTTCATCCCATACCTACACGGTCACCTCAAACTCTCACATACACTCTCACTCATATATAGATACCTTCAAAGCATGCATGAACTTCCACTGACACATCCAGCCCATTCCTTCACGCATATCCCTTGATAGTTTTACTCCTCACACTCTGATACAAATGTATTCTCTCAGATACTACAACCACTATCCACTAACCTATATTCCAAATACAAATATATCCACATCACATTCCCACATTGTCACAAAGCTTCCCCTTATTCATACACACACATTCTCTCTCACACACATACATATGAACATATGGATATTTTTGCATTACTAGAAAATAGTCTGAAAGACTGCATCCTCCAAAATTTGCCATAGCTATCCATGAGAAATGGGGAGGGAGTAAATGTTGTATATTTACTTTAATTATTTATCTATTGTCTGACATTTCTTTTAATGAGTGTTTCTTTTACAGCTAAAATATATAAATTGATTAAAAAACTGTGGTATATATACTCAATGGAGTTGTTAAAAAGATAAAATCATGTCTTTTTTTATAATCTAGGTGGAACTAGTGGTGATTATGATAAGGAAAACAAACCAGAAAGGAAAAAGAGAATTACAGGATGGTTTCACTCATGTGGACTATAAAGAAACAAACAAAGAGGCAAATATCAACAAAAAATCCACAATGCAAGATTGTGGCTACTGGGGGTCTGGGAGGGGAGGAAATAAGGGAAAGAAGAAGTTTATAAGGTGGTACAAAGGGCACTAGTACTCTGGTGATGAGTGTAGTGTGAAATGCATAGACTGAGGTGTGAATTCAATATCCTCAAAAGCATATGGCAATGTAAATTAAAAAATAAAACAATTTATAATGATGTTAACATAAATAATTTGTTAAACAACAAAAAGTTAATTATATATATATATATATATAATGTTTAACATAGCTCAGTGGAATCTAAAATCCTAGCATAGAATTTAAGGAATTCTAAGATATGGTCCCCACCCAGATTTAAAAATCTGCATTCACAAAAACTTCTAATCTAAATCCTCTACCTTTCCTATTTCATTTGATACTTACAACAGCCCCTGGAGATAGGACAGGAATCTTTGTCCCCAATGTCAAACTGAAGTTCTCTGAATCTCTGACCCCAATTTTCTACCTACTTTTTTACCATGCTTTTTCACTACTGATAGAAATTAATTTTCAATTCTATCCATTATTTAATGCCCACTTTAAAAACCGCTTCCTTCATTCAATCTTCCTTGAATTTCAGAAATGGAACAGATCTATTTTTTTTTGTTGTTTTGGGCTCTCTTATAATACTAATGTTCTGCTTTGAATTCTAGTCATAAGAAGCAAAGATCAGAAAGGTTAAATGACTTCCCCAAAATACATTGCTTGTAAGAGGCAAAAGCCTTAATGAAGGAGTCTTCTACCTCATTGAAGGCAGGGACTCCATCTTAATCCTTTGGTTTTAGTTATCAGCACAAAACCTGGAACATAGAATGGGGGCTTAGCACATATTTAATGAATATAAAGGAGAAAGAAAAGAGGGGAAGAGGGGCAAATGCTTGTTTCTGGGCTTAGTTTGACATTTGGTACTTGTTCTTCATGCTTCTCTAAGATGATGTGAACATTCCCAGGAGAGAACTGGCAGACAGAAGGACTCTTCATAAACAATCATGAATCAAACTACATTAAGGAATCCCCATCAGAATCAAACTTAGCACTTCAAGGAGAGGGCAAAGCAAAGTGGAGGAGATTCTGAGAGAAATAGAGTGGCCCAGAAAGTCCTGGGAACAACTAAAGGACAAAAAGAACCTGAAGTGCCAAGACAGAACTTCCCCTGGGGCCCAGAAACAGGTAAGCATAAGGAAAGGCAGTGAAGAAAAGTAAGGTGTAGACTCAGCTAGATTCACACTATAGCTGAAGTGCTCTATGACAGTATTAAGAAGGGGGACACACCCTTATATTCTTCATAGGGGCGTGCAGAACTCATTCAGCATATTAATTGCTGAAGATGAGGGCTAAGAGAATCAGGGAGAAAAGAAAGAGTTGAACCTTCAGGTAAGTCAGACATAGTAAGTCCTATGTAAGTACCTTAGGTCTACCTGGTGTTCCCTAAGGAGTAGCTAGCCCAGGGAACATTTAAACCAAATAATGGAAGTCTTAAGATAGACTAAGGGGACTTGGCCAACTCTCAGTTATTCATACATTAACAACCAGTGGAATATTCCTCAAGGATTTTTGCTGTTTGATTTTAATTCAAAACTAGTTTTAATCACTTTTACACACCATCTTGTTCTTCTTCCAACCCCTCTACGCAGCCACAATCTTATGGGAGTCTAACTCTAACTCTTCCTGAGTCAAGGAGTCAATAGAACACTAAGGTTTCTAAATTCAATAAGATCTACACTAAGACACATCATAGTAAAGCTAACAAAATCCACCAATATAGAAAATTCACTAAGGACTACAAGAAAAAAGAAAATCCTAACTTACAAAGGAACAGCCAGGCTATCATTAGATTTCTCAGCAAAAACTCTACAGGCCAGGAGAGAGTGGCAAGACATATTCAAAATAATACTAGCCAAGAATACTCTACTTTGAAAAATCATTATTTAAATAATCTGGAGAAATACAGGTCATTAACAGTAAAGAAAAATTAATGGATTATCCTTAACCAAGCCTGCCTTCCAAGAAATGTTGAAAAGAATACAACAGCAAAAACAAAGAATCACCAAACCCTGAGATTTTTGACAAATAGTGAAATAGAAAAAGAAGGAAACTCAGGAAACAAATGGGAAAAGAAGCAACGGAGACATAAACTACAGGAAAAGTATTCAACAACAGTAACAAAGTCCTACATTTCAATTATCACTAAATGTGAATGGACAGAACTCACCAATCAAAAGACAGAGTGACTGGATGGATCAAAAAGCAGGACCCACTGATATTATGTCTACCATAAACACTTAACAGAGTCAAAGAAAAACATACATTAAAAGTAAAGAGCTAAGGAAAAAAATCAAAGCATTGGGGATGAAAGTAAATCAGGAGACTTCTGACCAACAGGGCGACCTGGTAGGGTAAAGACTCATGTCCTCCCACAAAGCAACTAGAAATTCTCCTGTTTTTCATAAATGAACACCAAGGAAAATGTAGATCTACAGAGGCTGTAGAGACACAGCAGCAATTGTGAGAGCAAAGTGTAGGTGGAAACATCTGGGTTCAGAGCTACACACAAGACTCAGAAATGGGATTCTGGTCACATTGGAAGGAGTGGAACTGTGGGAAAAACTGGCCCTCCCAGGAATCACAAAAGCAGCCAAGTGTCTGCCCAACGGGACCTTTCATGGAGTTGGGGGAGAGGGTCTATACACAGGACAGAAGAGGCAGGAGTGCCCAGCTGTCTGAACAGGAGGCCCAGAGAGAAAATTATGCTGGGTGCCACCATGACCAGAAGAAAGCTAGGGAAATCATACAGTCTAGTCATTCTCTCCCACCATATTGCCCCAGAGGTCCCACCCACCAGAAATTCTGGACTGGAAATACTGCCATCAGAATTAAAGGGAGAAGAGAGTCTCCTAGAGGGGGAACCCATCAACGCTACCCCTTAGCACCACTTTGTATGTGAAACTGCAACTTGGTTGTCAATTGTGTGTCAACAGCAAGGTGATCATTGCAGTTGGGAGCTGGGACACCAGGGGAAGGCTCCACATCCCCCACACAAACTCCAATCTAATAGACTAAACTTTTGGGCAGAAACAGAGGGCCCACATAAGAACTTCAACAAATGCAGCCAGTGGTGACATCACAAAACTCAAGAAATCCCAGTGTCCAAACCAAGATGTAGGCTTAGTCAGCACAAGTCAATACCCTATATGAGTCCATCACTGCAGGAAAAACTAATATACAGGAACATAAATAAAATGCCAAAGGGAGCAAAGAACCAGAAATACATGTGAAATGATGGATCTAAAAAGGAAAATTTGAATGCGACAGGTGTCTGCAAACTAATTGAGGATAAATTTAGGGCAGCGGTGATAAATATACTCATGGAAATCAAGAAAACAAATAGAATAAGAAAAAATAAAACAACAAAAAAGATAGAATAAATGAAGCAGCTCAAAACAGATGTCAAAAAATAGAGCACAATAAATAGCTGACCTGCAGAATTCAATAGAGGAACTCCAGAACAGAATGGATGAAGATTCCAATAGAATCAGTGACCTAGATTTATAAGGCAGATGAATACACTCAAGCAAACCAGTAAAGAGATAAAAGAATGTAAAGAAATGAAGGCAGCATTCGAAACTTATTGGGTAACATCAAAAGAAACAGCGATCGTATTATAGAGTTCCCAGAAGGATGAGAGAGAAAAAGGGGCAGAGATTGTATTTGAAGAAAGAAAAGGTGAGAAATTTCCTAACCTGAAGAATGAAGCCAGCCTTCAGACCCAGGAGGCTCAAAGAGTCCCTGCTAAAAGACACCCAAGCAACCTACACCAAGATATATTGTCATTAAATTATCAAAAATACAAGATAAAAAATCATCCACAGAAAAATGAATCATACAAAGGAGTCCCCATAAGATTTTCAGCGGATTTCTTAACTGACACTCTGTAGGTCAGGAGGGAATGGCATGACATATTCAAAAAACTGAAAGAAACTAGGACATCAAACTAGGATAATATACTCAGCAAAATGATCATTCAGAACTGAAGGAATGATAAAAAGCACAAGTTAAAGGAATTCATCACCACAAAACCAGTTCTACAAAAAATAGAGGATGCTCTGTATGTGTAAAGAAACATCACTTAACAGTAAGATATTACATTTAAAAAGTGGGGAGAAGAAGAGAACAAAAATATGGATTATCAGAATGAGTGGAAGACTCTTCTGCTTTCAGATAAAAATAGGAAACAAATGCAGAATTCTTAATGCTCATTTGAGAGTAACCTCAAAACACATCTCCAGGGAAAAAGCAAAGAAGACAAAACAAAGGGAAACCAATCAAAACACAACCACAACCAATCCACCTAAAAAGAGAAAAGAACAAAGTCATTTTCTGGTACAACACAAAGAAGACAAATTACAAAATGACACTAAGCAGCTACATATAAATAATCACCCTAAACGTTAATGGCCTGAACTCACCAGTCAAGTGACACAGAATGGTCAATTGGATTTAAAAGCATAACCTGACCTTCTGCTGCATTCAGAAAACTCACCTTCATTTAAAAGATAAGCAAAGACTCAAAGTCAATTGTTGGAAGACAATCCTATAGTCAAATGGTAACCACCAAAGAGCAGGGTCAGCCATATTTATATCTGATAAAACAGACTTCCAAGTAAAAGGCATAACAGAAGAGAGAGATGGAAATTATGTAATGATCAAAGAGTCAATCCAGCAAGAAGACAAAATGTAAAAACATACATGCACCAAATGAAGGAGCATCAAAATATATTAAATAAACATTATTAGAATTGACAAGAGACATAAACAGGAACACAGTCATAATAGGAGAGATCAACCCCCAACTTACAACAATGGACAGATCAAATAGGCAGAAAATTAACAGGGAAACAGCAATTTTAATGAGCATTGGAACAGATAGATCTAATAGACATATGCTGAAAACTTCATCAAGTGAGTATAGATTTCACTTTTTTCTCAAGTGTACATCGAACATTCTCATTGATAGATCATATCTTGGAACACAAAACATGTCTTAACGAATTTACAAAGATTGACATAATACCAAACATCTTCTCTGACCACAATGGCTTAAAACTAGAAATCAACCACAAAAAGAAAGATGGACAACCTTAAATTAATTAGAAATCAAACAATATGCTTCTGAATGACTCTGGGTAAAAAAGAAATCAAAGAGGAACTTAAAAATACTTAGAGCCAAATGAGAGGGAACACACAAGCTACAAGAATCTATGGGATACAGCAAAAGCAGTACTAAGAGGGAAGTTCATTGCAAATCAGGCCTACCTCAAGAAATAAGAAAAATTGCACATAAAAATTTTGCACACCTAAACAAAATTGCACACTTGAAACAATTAGAGAAAGAAGAATAATTAAAGACAAAAATCAGTAGAGCAGAAATAAGAAAAATTCAAGCAGAAATAAATGAATAAAAAACAAAAAGGCAATCCAAATCAATGAAACCACAAGTTGTTCTTTTGAAAAAAATGAACAAAACTGACAATCCATTGGTCTGACTCACAAAGAAAAATAAAAACAGAAAACTCTCATAACCAGAATCAGAAATGAAAGGGGAGAAGTTACAAGACACCACAGAAATACAAGCATTCTAAGAGACTACTATGAAAAACTTCATGCCAGCGAAGTAGACAACCTGGAGGACATGGACAGATTTCTAGAAAAATACAATCTACCAAGACTGAACCAGGAAGAATTGGAAAATCTGAACAGAAAAATCACAAGCAAAGAAATTGACGATGTAATAAAAAAATCTCCCTAAAAATAAAAGCCCAGGTGCTTGTGGCTTTTCTAATGAGTTCTACCAAAACTTCAGAGAAGAATTAGCACCTATTCTTCTCAAACTCTTCCAAAATAATGAAGATTTTAATGAACATTCCCAAATACTTTTTATGAGGCTAACATGGCACTGATACCAAAAGCTGGTAGAGACATCAAGAAAAAAAGTTACAGACCAATATCTCTAATGAACATATATGCAAAAATTACAACAAAATATTAGCAAACCAAATCCAAAAATGCCTCAAAAAGATCATCCATCATGACAAAATGGGATTTATTCCAGGGAAGCTAAAATGGTACAACATATATAAATCCATTAATGTAATGCACCATATCAATGAGAATAAGAAGAAAAATCACATGGTCATATCAATAGATGCAGAGAAAACTTTTGACAAGATTCAATACCCATTTCTGATTTTTTTAAAAAGCCCTCCATAAAGTGGGGATAGTAGGTATATACCTCAACATAATAAAGGTCATATATTACAAACACACAGTCAATATCATAGACAATCCCAAAAAAATTGAAAGCATTTCCTCTAAGGTCAGGAACAAAGCATGGCTGTCTACTCTCACCACTGCTATTTAACATCATACTGGAGGTCTTAGCCAGAGTAATTAGTAAAAAGGAAATCAAAATGGAAAGGAGGAAATAAACACTCATTATTTGCAGACTACATGATTATATATATTGAAAAACCTAAAAACTCTGTCAAAAAACTACTAGAACTAAACAATGAAAAACAGTAAAGTGGCAGGCTACAAAATCAGTGCACAAAATTCCATCACATTCTTATACGCAAACAACACACTAGAAGAAAATGAAATCCAGAGAATTACACCATATAAAATAGAAGTAAAAAGATTAAATAACTTGGAATATACTCATCAAAAGAAGTGAAAGACCTGTGCAATGAAAACTACAAGTCCTTCCTAAAATAGAACAAGATATAAAGAAATGGAAAGGCATCCCCTGTTCATGGTTGAGAAGAATCAATGTTCAAAATGGTCACCTTACCTAAAGCAAAATACAGATTTAATGCAATAACCATTAAAGTCTTTTGGGCTTCCAGGAAATAGAACAAAAGTCTTAAAATTCATATTAACAATGAAAGACTCCAAATAACCAAATCAATTAGTTGAAAAAAGAATGAATCTGGAGGGATTACACTCCAAGACATTGAACTCTATTACAAAGCAATAGTGATCAAAATGATATGATACTGGAATAATAATAGAGACACAGATCCATGGAATAGAACTGAATTGTCAGAAACTGACCCATTCACATACTGTCAGTTAATCTATGACTAAGGAGCCAAAAGCATACAATGGAGAAAGAAAGTTCTTTCCATAAATGGTGTTGGAATAATTGGACAGCCACATGCAAAAGAATGAAGCTAGATCACTCTCTAACACCATTCACAAAAATTAACTAAAAATGGATTAGAGACTTGGACATAAGACCAGAAACCATAAAATTCTTGGAAGACAACATAAGAAAGACTTTCCATGACATAAGCCTTAGGAAGACCTTTGAGGACTCAACTCCAGCATCATGGAAAACAAAAAGAAAAATAAACAAATGGAACTTTAAAAGCTTCACAGTGAAAGAAAACATCATCAAATTAAAAAGGCAATCTACTAACTGGAAGAAGATATTCACATTTCATATTTCTGACAAGAGCTTAGTATCTAAAATATACCAATAACTCATAAAACTCAGTAACAGAAAAATACACAATTCAATAAAAAATTAGAGGAGGAATTGGAGAGACATTTTCTGAAGAGGACATACAGATGGCCAACAGGCACATGAAAAGATGTTCCTACTTGGTGGCTATCAGGGAAATGCAAATCAGAACGATATTGAGATATCACCTTATCCCTGAGAGACTGGCTATTATCCAAAAGTCTGGAAACAACAAATGTTGGTGAGGATGTGGAGAAAAGAGAACACTTTTTCACGGTTGGTGGGAGTGCGAATTGGTGCAACTCCTATGGGGAACAGTTCGGAGATTGCTCAAAAAGTTGAAGATGGAAGTCCCATATGATCTGGCCATCTCACATCTGGGTATTTACCCAAAAGATAAAAAAACTCATTTTCAGAGATTTATGCACTCCCCCCCAAGTTTATTGCAGCCCTATTCATAGTAGCTAAGACTTGGAAAGCACCTAAGTGCCCAATATCAGATGAATGTAAAAAGACGTGATTAGTGCAGCCATTGGTCTTAAGACACCGAGGACAGGCTTCTGGGTAAGACCCTGTCAATCCCCCTCTGTCAACAGAGAGGGAATGTTCCCCAGGTCAGAACAAGTTCCAGTTCTTGCTACTATGATAGGCTTTCTCCCTGCTACTAAGACACCTATCTAGGACTCCAGATCACCCACTCTGAGCAGAGAAAATAATCGTGCCTACTTTGGGTCTCTACCTCATAAGAAAGCCACGCCCCCTTACTTTCCAGTCACCTTCCCCTTGAATATCCCGAGGGACCCCTGGAGGTTTGTGATGGGTCATTTACTCTTTTGTCTCCCTCCCTCCCTGAATAATCCTCAGACTCAAATCCCACTCCTGAACACGTTGGTTGGTCATGACTGTTAAGGCCTTATGTTTGAAGAACTCCCCAAATGGTTCTGATTCCCAGATACAGTTAGATAGTCTCGTTGACAGAACAGACAGAGATCCTAAAGGCTAAGACTATGAGGACGGTGGCAAATTTGGCTCACCAAAAAGGCTACTCCATAAAGAAAAAGGGATTTGTAAAAGGGAGCCTCCCACCTTAGTGAATGCAATTCTATGGGAACTAACCCTCTGGAACTGAAATGGCCTGCTTCCATATCCAGACACACTATAACTTTCAAAGAGCACACGTATCTTGCCAACAGGTCATTCCCCAGATAAGTAGAAAAAGGAGCAAAAGAGTAGGAGGTCTGCCGCAGGTAAAGACAACTACAACTGGCATGCTTCCCTTCAAACCCTGAGTGCCAAGTCACCTCCTCACTCATTGATTAGGAAGCTAAAGGATGCTCTGGCTTTAAAGAACAGGAAGAAGGGTGACACAAGGGATACCTTCTGTCCCCTCTCTTCACAGATTGGTACAGGTTAATGCTTGTAACAAACATTCTATAGCATACACTTACCTCAAGTGCGTATTATAGTAACTGGAGCACCTTTGACCCTCAAGCCCTGAAGAAAAAAATGCCTGATATTTTACAGCTTGGCCTAAATATCAATTAGAACATGGAGAGGCTTGACCACCAGACCTATTTGGTCAGAAATCTCTTACCTTGGGCTTTCTTTTATCTCTGAGAGACTTTGACTCATTGCTGTCCTTCTCAAATCTTTCTCCTTCAGATACTGGGATTGTCCCAGCTTCACATTCTTCATAGCAGGCTGAACCTCAGTGGGGATAGTAGCTGGTGTAAGCAGAAGTTTGAGAGACTGAGGGTTGGGGAAAGTCAGGGGCCTGGGAGTTACAGGGAGGAGGGAGATGTCCTGTAAAAGACAGGTCTAAAGGGTTAATTGGCTTTGAGTCTGGTGAGTGTAAGAGGGAGAACCTAATCTTTCTTTTGGAATGTACAGAAAAAAATGGTCAAAGTAGCACTTTGTCTCTTATAAGTCACATGAAAAACTGCCTTACCTTTAATTTTCTTTAAAGAATTTAATATGCTAGAGAATAACAGAAAAAATAAGTGCATATAGTAAGTAAGCAGGCAGAAGAAAAGTAGAAGGATAATAGGTAATGTTTCCAAATAAAAAGAATATGACGACTGGGTTTTTGCTTTAGTAATAAAGCATTAAAGAAAGAATTTTGTCTTTAGTGAAGTAACCAAGAATGAATTAAAGGCAAAACCAGAATGAATTTAGCATGTCATAGGAAGGTTTATGCAAGTAAAAATGTTTATGGAAGAGGTATTTTGAAAGACAGTTTAGTGTAGTTGTAGTAATTAAGACTTGAATAAGTTTTTTTGAAAAATTAAGATTTAAAGGTTAAATATTCCTCCTAATGTATAAAAATTAAAGCCAGTAGAAGATAGAAAGTGAAAATAAGTAAATTTAAAACTTGGCAAAACTTCCCATACCTTTCTAAAATCAGATTGTAAAGAAAAATGTTTTAAGAGGTATACCATATGAAGGAAGTCTCTCACTCTGAAAGGAGAAATATTAGACAAACTGGACTCATTAGGTGTAATGCAATCTTATGGGAAGCATTGTCAAAATACAGGTTAATGCTTTGCTTTCTCAACATATGTTTATGTAAAAGCGTAATAATCAATATATGTATATTCTGAGAGTTATATAGAAATCCTGAGAGGCTAATATTTGGAAGTGCTGTAGGTCACCATATTAAGCAGTTTCAGTTTAAGTTGTCAGTCATATTATAGTTGCATCTTTAACAATGGCCATTTTTAAAACTTTTTTTTTTAACTTTTTTTACCATATACAGGAACTGTTGCCACTTCTAATACTTCTAGCAATGCTACCATAAACCTAAACTGGATAAGAACTTACAAACTTTTGGGAAACCAGAATTTAAACAGAACAGAAATTGAGGGTATTAAATATAACTTAAAGAAGGAAATACATTTTAGATCTGAGAAAGAACATCTGGACCACCTTTCCATAGTTTATGTAAAAGTATATGCATAAAGATCAGCTTCTGGATGGTGACTGGATAGGATGCACTTTCGGATCGCTCCCTAGAGACACAAAAAAAAACCCAAAAAAAATCACCTGTTGTCCTGAGACAAACACCAAGAAATGATTGGCACTTCAGCTGTAGACGGAACAGCTGAAGACCAACGGTGGGTGAGGATAACCAACACAGTTCTGAGCTAAGTCACAGATTTGATTTGGGTTAGAGCTTGGGGGCCTCCGAATGCACAGTGAGGCAGAGGCTAGGGATTTTGGCACCAGCTGTGAAGGCAGCGAGAAATGGGCCCAGTGAGACTGAGACACAGAACAACAAAGGGCCTACTTGGGAGGGGGTGAAAGGGGAGCCAGCGCACTGGGAGCTGAGCTGGAGCCCACACAGTGAAATTGCTCTGGGCATAGCCATACTGGAAATCAGCCAAATAAAACCCCTCCCATAACCATTTCACACCAGAACCTGGGGTCTACAGAGCGGCAACCCCACCCACTGCATATCCTCCCACCGGAAATCCCACCCATTGGGTGCCCCACCCCCTGGATTACTGTGAGAAGGCAGTCCCAAACCTCAGCGCTACCAGCTAGCACCACCTTGTGGGTAGAGGCGAAACTGTAGACTGATTGCCAATCTTGGGCGAGTCAAACCTATGCAATGCAGGGAAACCAAACCCTCACAAATATAAACAGATGGCTGAATAGAGCAAAGGCACAGATAAATATATGGGAAATGATGGATCCAATCGAAAAACCAGGGGAAAATCTGAATATGGAAGATGTATGTAAATCACCTGAAGAGGAATTTATGGTAACGGTAATTAATATATTCACGGGAATTCAGAAATCAGTAGAGGCAGTAAATGAGAATGTCAGGAAGCAAAGAGCACAATTAAAACAAGACATCAAACAGGTAAGAGACACGATGACTGAATTAAAGAACTCTAAATAGAGGGACTCAACAACAGGATGGATGACGCTTCCAATAGAATCAGTGATTGGGAAGATAGGACAGAGCAACTCAATCAAGCAAACCAGCAAAGAGATTAAAAAATTAAAAAATCAAAGACAGCATTCAAGACCTCTGGGATAACAACAAAAGGAACAACATTCACATTATAGGGGGCTCAGAGGAAGAGAGAGAAAAGGGGGCAGAAACCATATTTGAAGAAATAATAGATGAAAACTTCCCCAATTTGAAGAATGAAACAAGCCTCCAGATCCAGGAAGCTCAGAGTTCCTAATAAAAGAAACCTAACACAGCATCATAAAAACATCAAAAGTACAAGATAAAGACAATTTAAAGCAGCCATAGAAAAGCATGTCACATACAGAGGATCCCCTATAAGATTGTCAGCAGACTTCTCAAATGTAGCTCTACAGGCCAGAAGGGAATGACATAATACATTCAAAGTGCTGAAAGAAAAGGAGTTTCAACCTAGGATACTATATCCGGCAAGATTATCATTCAGAACTGAAGGAAAGATAAAAAAAACAAAACCTTTTCTGGCAACCAAAAGTTAAAGTTTATCACCACAGAACCAGATTTGCAAAAAATATTGAAGGGTGCTCTATAAAGCATAAAGAAACCACAGAGAAAAACAGTAAAGACAGCAAATATACAACAGTGGGTGTTGTCTGCCAGCCTTGATCAAATTAAAACTTACAGCATAGTTTTTTACTTTCAGTCCTTGTTCATCAGTATAACTCATCAACAACCTGGTGGAAGTGTCCCTTTCTTGCCTGCCACCTTCTGTGTACTTTCAAGGAACTAGTCCTGACCCAGGACAGCACAGTGACTTTCTTCACCACCAATGGACAACAACACCTTCTCCAGATGACAAGCATCCCAACCTTAGGGAAAGTTTCCATCTTTTCAACATATTCCTTCCTTCAATACTCAGCTCTCATTCCCAGGGTACAGTTTAGAGTACTCAACCCTTTTATAGTTAGTGTCCCAATGTAATTCACAATTACATGTACATTTTCCATGTTTTCATTAAAAATATTTTTAAAGTATATGCGTGCATTCTGTTCTAAGGTTAAAGATGGACATCTCAATTTATTAGTAAGAAAAGTAATCAAATTAGGGTCTGAAGAAATGAAATATTCATGGTTGAATGTTTCAATTGATGCCCAAAATTAATTAGCACATGAATGTCATTTATATTGGACTACCAAACAATAAGTGTTTATAATATTAATGTTGGCATGATTTTGGTTAAAATATGTTTACACAATGAAGTAATAGATATTTATATTTTTGATAAATATCAGTTTCTCTTTTTGAAGAACATACTTAGGTAAAGAGGCTTATGAAATAGTCCTCTTCAGAAGTAACATCCTCCTTTACTACTATTAAGCAATACATCTGAATAGCCTCAGCATTGTTACATTTTATTGGACTAACGATATTTTGGATTGACCAACACCTGAGGTACTCTGGTAAATTGCTCACTTTTGCAAGCAAGATAGAAAAATGAATTTTAAAAAAATTTTTAAAACTGTTAATAGGCATTCTTATTTTTCATGAAAAATGTTTATTTGAATAATCATAGTAAGTTTTTTATTACAAGGCACTATAAGAAACATGGATGTTTGAGAAAGCTTTGACTGAAAAGCCATATTCAAGGAATAATAGATGACTTTCAAAGACTAAGACTGATCTTATGGAGCAAACAGGAAACCAGCACGTCATCTTGCTTGCAGGGTTTCTTGTGGCTCAACAATTGGTAAGGAAGGTCACTGCTTGGTAAACCAAGTGACACCAGGATATACTGGGGACCTCAAGGAGTGAGGAGCTACCCAAACTTGTATGTACTACATAAGGGTCCAAGGAACTTGGTATGACTCTTGAGTCCTGAACAACTGTTTAGTCTCAACCTAATGTCCTTCTGTAAGACTCCAGCAAGTTAAAATGATCTATACAATTATTATCACTGCGCTTATGCAAATATCAGACAAAATTTATTAAAACTCTGCAATTATTGGTAAAATTGGGATAAAAGAGAAAATAAATATCAGTAATACATCTTCTGTGAACATCAAATTTTAATGCTCTTAATTCTCTTAATTGTAAAACTTTGCTTTCTAGAAACTAACTGGAGGGTATTAAGGAAAAGATTGGTAAATAGATTTTACTTATATTCCCAAGTCCAAGAACTTTCAATAGCTCTTGGTTTTGGCTAGACACCTTCACTAATTGAGTAGAGGCATTTTCCTGTTGCTCCAAAAAAGCATAGATGGTAGTAAAAACCTTAATTTCTAAAATAGTTGCTCATTTGGGGCTACCCAAGAACCTACAGAGTGACAATGGACCTTCTTTTAAAACATCAAGTACTCAAGGGATATCTAAGGTGCTAGGCATGGAGACCTCAGTCTTCAGGAAAGGTTAAAAAAGGATAAATGACCTGCTCAAGAGATACTTAGGAAAACTGCCCCAGGCGATGTAACTCCCATGAACCTCCCTCCTCCCAATAGCTCTAATCGGAGTAAAAAATACCCCATAATCACAGGACCTCAGCCCCTATGAAGTGCTTTATGGTGACCCTACCTTACCAATGGTTTCTTGCTAGATAAAGAAATGGCTGCCCAGGTCCAGCACATTACATCTCTAGCTAACTTTCAGCAACTAATCCGACAACTGTCAGAGGGCCAACCCCTGGACAAGGGAATCTCCCTTGTGCCAGTCTGGAGATATGGTATTTGTTAAAATCCTGCCTTCCTATGAGAC
Organism: Solenodon paradoxus; assembly: GCA_004363575.1. Lineage (NCBI taxonomy): Eukaryota > Metazoa > Chordata > Mammalia > Eulipotyphla > Solenodontidae > Solenodon > Solenodon paradoxus. Next base: position 24,141 of record RJWH01006820.1, read on the forward strand.
TTCCTTAGAAGCAACATGGGAAGGACCTTACTCTGTTATTTCTCTCTACACCCACTACCATTAAGGTTTTAGCAGTTGATTCCTAGATAAATCACACCCAAATCAAAAAGTGGACCCCAGAGAGCCCTGCTCCATCACATAAAAATTTGGAACCAACTGTGCTAGACAAGGATGCAGATCCTTCAGAATTTACTTGTGAACCAGTAGAGGACTTGCGATTGTTGTTCAAGCAAAAAGACTAAGTCCCCAATGCCTGTACCACTGTCTTGACAAATCCTAAAAATCCCAATCCTTGAGCTAGCGGTTCTCAATATTACTATAATGGCACATGACTCCTGGAAGGCCACAGTAGGGACCTTCAAGGCCCAATAACAATACCTTTACTCCCTGGCCTTAGTAGTGCTTCAAAATTGGAGAGCTTTGGATGTGTTGATTGTTGAGGTTGGTGGAATCTGTGCCCTACCAAACAAAACCTGTTGTTTCTGGATTGATACCTCTTATGAGATTTAGAAAAACCTTCAGGTTAATAAAATGAATGCTAAGGTTATTGGAACCCTTAAAGAACAAACCAGCTTAGGACCCTCTTGGTTAGAGTCCTTTTTGGGCTCCTTGACCTCCAGCCTATGTATATAGCTCCTCCCTTTCCTAGGGCCTTTTTTTTTATAATTCTGTTAGTTTTACTCTTTGGTCCATACCTTTTTAACTTACTAGTATGATTTGTTTGCTCTCACCTAGAAGAACAGAAACTGCAAATTGTCATGGGAATGACTCTAGTCATGGAAATTCTGCAGAATTTCTACCAGGGACCCTTAGACAAGCCTCTAGAGGAATTCTGACTAGTGATACCCTACTAACGACCCCCTCCAGCAAGAAGCAGCCAGAGCAGCCATCATTCCTTTTCTGTGAGGGTACTTAGGGCTTCCATATCAGAGCAGGGGTGTTAGGGAAGGCTGAGAAGAGAGAGAAGTAGGAAACTGGGAAAAGTCCAGCCCTGTTTGTTCAACCATTATCAGAGTAGAGCACATTTCTGTGGTCAGGACTTCCACCTCCTGTTTGCTCAACAGCTATCAGAATAGGGTACATCTAAAACCACACCTGAACAGACAAGAGGCTCCCAGAAGGATTTATTAACATATTTATCAAGGAGGATGTCAGTAGTTCTATATCCTACCAAACAACTCCCGCTTAAGCCAGTTTTAGTTCCCTTTAGAAGTCCTATATAAGCCTGTAGACAAAAGCTAACTCAACCCACTCCAGGTCTCCTCCTATCTCTGAGAGTTTTTCTCTTTGCTTAATAAATTCTCTACTTCAATCAGTCCTTTTTGTTCATGAGACTTATTCCTTTCCTCAATTCTGCAAGACACGAACCTAACACAGGACTCCTGTTAAAATTTGGAGTGTTCTATTCAACTGTCTGTTCAGGCTCTTTCAGGTGTCTTTCAGATCTTCTGCCTTTTTTAGAATAGGCCATTTGTTTTATTGCTGTTGAGACCTGTGAGCTCTTTATGTGTTTTAGAAATTAAGTTCTTATATGATGCATGTTGAGGAAATATATTCTCACATTCAGTAGGTTGCCTTTGATTTAGTTGTGGATTCTTTCATAGTACAGAAACTTTTTAGTTTGAAACTAGTTCCACTTGTATAGTTTTACTTTAATTTCCTTAGTTATAGGTGTCACTTCCCTAAAGATATCTTTGAGGTTGATGCCATGGAACATTTGTCCTATATTATATTCTGTGTATTTTATTGTTTCAGGTCTTACATCCAAGTCTTTGATAAATTTTAGTTAAAACATTTTATGGAGTGAATGAGTATCTAGCTTCATACGGGGGCTAGATTCCTCATATATTAGTCACCAAATTTATTGTTCTTTATTTCATTCTTTCACAAAAAACAAAATAAATTTTCAACAGACAACATGTCAAAAGTGTCTAAAATCACAGTCCACAGCATACATGTCCAGGAAAAAAAAGAAAATCTGCTTAGATCCTTCATATAAATATGTGCCATTGACCTGTGGCAATAGTTTAACAGATTTATGAAAGTGAAGAAAAAAGTCAATTATTTGACTTAATTAGAATGTGAAGAATTGTGAATAGGAACAGTGCAGGGGTATGTCGTGTGGCAGGACGTCAGTACAAAAAAAATGTCAAGGAAAATTATGCTCAGAATCACATGGCAAGTTTTATTAGGAGTACAGGAGGATAGAGGGGGCTCTCTGTGCAATAGACTGCATAAAGCTGGTGAGTGAAAGCAACTTCATAAACCTGTGCTAGAACGTTTCTTTGTGTGCTATTTTTGCATGAGTTACTAAGGGGTGGTTCCTGTTACTAAGAACTGCAGACCTTCCCCTCCCTCCTCAGTATACCTGGGGTCCTAGCAGATGCTGTTAGGGGATAATTAGAGTCTCTAAACTAAGATAAATACTAACTTCTAAGGATTTTTTTTTATTAAGGCAACATTCTGTGAAAAGTTGACTAAGGATAATGACTATTTTCTAAGAATTTAAAGATTAGTTTTTAGGAGTTGGTTAGTTAAAAGATAACTTATAGATGTTAGCACAAGCAATTAAGTAGACATGAGCTGAGGCAGACAAAGGACACGTATGAGTGACAGACAAATTTGAGATATCCACATGGGCACAAAATAACTATGAAGACAAGAGGTAGAAAGAAACTACAGGGACCAAGGACTGTGGAACAGGAACTGTAAGGAAAGTATTGACACTATTGACAGTTATGCAAAATATCCAAGAGGGGTAGTCTTAAAGCAGTCAGGCCCTTGAGATAAGAAGAGTGGATATCAACTTCCCCCACAGCAGGGCCTGTGCTCTTCAAACTTCACCTCTTGGAGTAACTGAGGCTACCCATTCATACCCTTCCTGAATGTACTTTCTTGTTGCCTATTAAATTCTTGTTTGAGTTTACTTCTCATGTCTGGTGTCCTGAATTCTGTCTCATGCTGAAGACAATAGTTGAGGTACATTCATTCACAGTGCTAACAGATTAAAGACTAGAATTTTAAGGCAGGCAACTGCATACTTGCATACAACTTAGAGTTTTATTGCAAAAATACTTGCTTTTTCCTTTTATTCTTTGTTATGATTTTGCCTTCTTCACTTCCTCTCCTTAGATACTTTCTCTATTCTGTCTCTCATCATGGAGATCAAGAGAAAAGTTTCCCCATTTCTCTGAGGTTCTTCACAGGCTGGATGAATGAAAAAAGTAACATTAGGTGAAATTAGAGAAAATATTTTATGACATACATATGGAGGATTTACATGGTAGTAAATTCTGAGTTATTTGGGGCAGACCCACAGTTTATATCCTGAGCTGAAGCATGGAAAAGAGAACCTGTTGTCTCAGGGGAAAGAGGAGAGGGTTACCACAAGGCGAGGAGGAATGACTCATCCTTACTCTAAAAGTAAATTAAATAAATTCCCTTCCTATATATTTCTAGAGAATAGGAACAAAAAAAAATATCTGTATTAGGAGAGGGGTGGAGACCTAGGGAGTAATAGATGATTTATTTGATTAAGTGAAGGGCTAGAGGTTTAGAAGAACTGAAAATTCTCCTTTGCTTGTGGTACTGTCCTCCACTGTCCTTGGTGCTTCATGTCAGAGTGGAGCATGTACAGGAGACCAGTTCTGAGAAACTTAGGGTGTCCTGGTTTAGCTCTATCAATACCAAGCTAAGCAAATGAGTTATATCTAGGTCACACCTTGGTACTGAGAGCCATTGAGTCGCTGTTAGTTACCAAGGCCATTATATGACCATTCAAAATCTTGTAGTTCTACACAATAGAATAGATAAATGCCTTAAGGAAATAAAGCCTTTGACCAGGCTAAGTGATTCTGACATACCCTTTTTCTGAGCAGGCATAGAAAAGCTAGAATTGACTTAAGTGTGACCTTGCACTAGTTTTTGAGCATGTGAAACATGTCCTGAGTTAAGGAACTTTGGAAACATATGCAGTAGACTTGGAATCTTCCCTAACAATGCCCTTACCAATGTTGCAAAGTAGCCAAGGAGATCAGAGAGACATTAAAGAGAATTTAGGAGTTCATTAGCCAGCAACCATACAGAGTAAAACAGACTCAAATCATACAGCCCCGAACCCAAATAAAGCAGGGTATTTATAACTTAGGCTTTTTTTTGTTTTTTTCCCCTCTGGGTGTCCTGGAGTATGTGCATAAGTGGTTTACAAAAGTAGAGACCACATTCTAAAGCAGAGGTCACCCCCTAAACATAAGTGATTTATATAAGTAGAGGTCATACCCTAAACATCTTAAGCTATCTTGTTTGACATTTAACTTCTTCCTAGATCTCAGCAGATTCACAGAAACCCCTCCAGCCAAGGTCTTACTGGGTGGGTCTAAGGTGTCTGTTTCACTGCCAGAGGATTATCCAGAAAGCGGGGATCCCAGGGCTTTGTGGTTTACAGAGTAATCCAGAAAAAAATGAGGTTTCTCTAGTTCCTTGTTTCACCAATCACCACTCACTTCCTCAACTGAACCCCAATGAAGGTCCCTGAGCAGAGCATTTGAGGGAGGCAGTGCTTTATCACGTTGTCTCATCACCTGGTGTTTGGCCCTTCTCTCAAAATGACTAAGCTAAAGCTAACATATGGCTCAGTTGTGCTTATTTTTAGGAATCACCAGATCTACATAACTGGCAATGTTAAAGAAGACAAAAGAACTTGTAACTATAGACTAGAAAATGATGGTGGCTGGACTATCTCAGCTCTGAAATATGCATGTGGAAAACTATGGGAATTGGCTAGACAATATGGAGATGGAAATGAGACAAAGGTCAATAAGGTATTTAATCTGTTAAATACCCACCCCTCCATATGATCTCTTGGTCTTGGAATGCTTTGTACTTCCCCTCCCCCAAGTCTGCAAATGTGGGAGACTAACACCACCCTGCCACTCCCCTTTCTTTGCAAAAAGTATATAACCTAGTCTCCTCTTGTTGTGAATGGGGAGGGGTGCTTTAGAGCATGAATTCCTTTCCCCCCAATTTGGCCAAATAATATATATTTTTAATCATTTATACAGATTCAATACATGTGCATTTCTATGTTTCCTCAGATGTCATGAGAAGTTGTGTCTCTGGAAAGAAGATTTTTCCAGAGCACAGACCAGACAACATGAAAGAAGAAAGGAAAGTAGAAGTTCAGGGTGCAGCAAAAGAGGTTTTAATTAGAAAGAGGGGAAGAGACACTCCCAAAAAAAGAGAGTGGGTTGTCCAGTGAGAAAGATGGGCTAGGAACCTTGGTTTTTAAGGGATCAGGAAGCTTGCTTTCCATCCCTAAACTGTCCTTAAGTGTTCCAAGGTGGGACCAATTTTCTTACTGACCCATTCGTTTTTTCTTCTTGAATTGATTGGAGGGATTCATATTGACTCTGTTATAATTGATTTTCTTTGTTCCTTTCAGTAGCTCTGAGTCTTGGCACACAGGACAGTTTACCTGTATTTTGCACTTAATGGTACTAATTCCCTGGGTTTTCATATGTTAAACTGTGTTAGTGCCACTATGGCTGGATTAAATCAGTTACATTGATCTATTGTTTTCTGACTCTATTTTCCTTTTCCTGCATTCTGCAAATACTTGGCTAGCTATCTGTCATCAGTTTCTACTTGTGGCCCACAATCTTTATTAGTCAGATGGGAAAAATAACTTAGACAATATTGGTAATATCCTTACTTGTTTCAAGTAATAAAGTTTTCCTATTTAAAGAAATTTTAGTTTGTGTGTTTTAACTGATATTCACCAAGAGAACAGAACGATTGTGCTTGATAACATCAGTCACCTTGCCAATCCCTCTGATGATCTAGCTTTCTCCTTTGCCACTCTAAGACTTTCCTATTAGGGCTGGGTACTTGGATAAAGACTGACCTTTCCAAGGGACATAAAATCATTGAACTGTTCTTCAGCTCAAGTGGCTAGAACTTTCAATCCCTATCTCTGTCGTAAGGGTAGGATGGTGTTCAAAAAGAAGTCTTCTGAATGGTAATTGAGATTCCAAAAGTCATGGATTCTAGTGTCAGGCATATTCCTCAATACACTGAGTAATCTTGAGCTAGACAATTGACTTTTCTGGTCAATATTGAGCTTAAGGAATTAAACTGAATAATCTGAAGGTCTTTCACACTCCAACAGTCCACACTTCTGGAGAGTTTCCTTTGGAAGTTTTAAGTGTAGGAGTGGATCCCTGTGAGTATCTTCCCTTTACCACTCCTTCTGAAGTCTCTCTGGTCAGAGAATCTGGAGCCAGAATTGGGTGGGGGATATGCAAAAGGACTTATTCTCTGGCAGCCCTGGACTTCATAAAGGAATTTATCAAACTGTGGTGAGAATAGATCATTCCTGTTGGGCAAACAAGCACTATCAATCCTAATCTTTGATCTAAAGATACTCATGGGAAATAAGTGAGCAGCAAACAGAATCTACTGTGGATACTAGGATAAAATGCAAGTTGTTTTCAAGTTTGTAAGGCTTGAGCAAGGATAGTTTTTTAAGGTATCAAATGTAGGCAGGAAAAAGAGCAGAAGAGATAGCATATTGCAATATTGTGATTTTAAAGAAAAAATTATACATCTGAATTTGGTCACCACAGGTAGTTTGGCTCTCTCCTGCTTGCCCAATTGGCTTTCACTTCAGGAACATAGCATGTCACTTCTCTCTCTTTATTTCCTTCCTTTCTTTTCCTCTCCCTCACTCTGAGCATCCCAGAGAGCTGGAATAAACACTCCTCCCATTTAGAGCTGGATTCTGGGTTATCTCAACCTTGAAAGAAATACATTGAGTAAGCCTCTCTACTCATTGAACTACCAACTGAGTCTGCAAACCTTAGGAGCGGACAATGAAGACCACTGATTAAAACACTCCAGTCAGCTAATAAATCAAGAGTCAAAGCACTGTCTGGCCATGAATCCTTCCACTCTGAGTACACCCTGAGCCCAATTCCAGGTAGGACAGGAAGGAGGCCCGAGAGCAAGACAGGCAGATGAGAGAGGATGCCTGTTATCTTCTCCTCATTGGGGCCTTCCACCTTAAACAGCTGAAGGGAGCTTTGACCCCAAAGGGGTCAGCCAATAAATCACCATCTAGCTCTGCTTTCACTGTAACAAACCTGGACACTGGGCTCAGCAATGCCCTAACCCCAGACCCCCTCCAGGGCCTTGCCCTCTCTGCTCAAGACAGGTCCCTGGAAAATGCATTGCCCTCTGAGTGCCCCTCAGAGTGCTAATCAGTCCAAACCCAGTGAGACCCCTGGTCTCTCCATACTGAACCTCTTGGGGCTGTCCTCTGAATGACAAGGCCAGGGTTCAGGCAGCCCGGCAGTTTCTGTCTCAGTCGCTGAATCAGGGATTAGCCTAATGATGACAGGGAGCCTAGTCTCCTTCCTCATAGATACAGGAGCAACTTATTCAGTTCTGTCTGAATATTGGGGACCTTTAAAGACTTCTCCACTCTCTGTTGTTGGCATCAACGAAAAGCAGTCCCAGTAACTCTGTACCTGCCTCTTAACTGCCTTCTGGGAGAACCAGCTTCTACACAAGCTTTCACTCACTCTTTCCTAATAATTCAAACCTGCCCCACTCCTCTTCTAGGAAGAGACATTCTGTTCAAGATAGGAGAGTCTCTTCTCTTTCCTGTAACCCCAAAACGAGCCTTCCTCCTAGCCCTAGTGGCACAAACCGATCCTGTGCACACTTTTATCCAAAAAAGGCCCAACTCTGTCTACCCCAGATCCCTTATCTAAGGCTCACTCTATTGCAAGGAAAAAAGACAATCCCCTCTTTGAGAAAAAAGTCTTCTCCACCCTTATCCCTTCCCCACCACAAAAAAAAGGACTTGCTCCCCTTTCAGGGGTTAGCCAATTTATTCAGGTCCTAGGTTCCTTGCTTTGCTCTCCTAACAAAGCCCCTATATCAAGCTAAAGCAGGACAAGACATTGACTCATCCTTATCCAGTCCCCTTTCAATCCAATGCACTTCCAAGGGCTAAAAAGTGCTTTCCTCCAAGCACCAGCCTCAGATCTACCATCCTCGGACCTGCCTTTTCAACTGTACATAGACTCTCAGGGCGGTTTGCACTTGGACTCATGCCAAAAAGAGGCCCCCTCTTCCAATGCCATAACTTACCTGTTCAAATCCCTTTAGAGGGTGGCCTCAGTGCCTCCAAGTTTTAGCCACTGCAGCCCTCTTAGGGCAAGAAGCCTTACGCTTTATCCGTTATGCTCAAATCCAAATCTCCTCACACTCACTTCTGTCTCTCACTTCTCATCAAACAATTTCTAATGCCTCTCCCTCCAGACTACAACAACTACACGCTCACCTTCTCCACAACCTGCAGGTCTCTCTCCAACCCTCCATCATTTGTCTCAACCCTGCAACACTCCTGTCCCTGTCACCCTCAGATGCCACGCTCTCTCATGATTGCCTTGAGCTCCTCAAACTCTTCACCAACCCCATCCCTAACATACTGAAACAAGGAACTAGAGAAACCTTATTTTTCTGGGTTACTCTGTAAACCACAAAGTCCTGGGGTCCCCGCTTTCTGGATAATCCTCTGGCAGTGAAACAGAAACCTTAGACCCGCCCAGTAAGACCTTGGCTGGAGGGGTTTCTGTGAATCTGCTGAATTCTAGGAAGAGTTAAATGTCAAACAAGATAGCTTAAGATGTTTAGGGTGTGACCTCTACTTATGCAAACCGACCTCTACTTTAGCAAGCATCTCTACTGTTGTAAACCGCTTATGCATATACCACGGGACACCCTGGGAAAGAAAAAACCTAAGTTATAAATAGCCTGCATTATTACTTTGCAACAACACAAGTTTCACACCAATCCAGAGAAACTGGCTCCCATATGCAAGCTCCATGATTCACTGTGGCCCCCAAATGGCACCCTCAATACCTCCATTCAGTGCCATTTGGATAATTTTTGCCACTGCAGAGGAAATTGGGAAATTTCTTCAAGCTTACTTTTATCTCTGCTCTAAGCCTAAAGTTCTCTACTTAGATTGCCTCTTTCCTACCTCTCTGGCATTCTCTGAATTCAGAGACTATTAACACCACAGACCTGGTCTTTCCACCCCATTGTCCTCCCAATAATTCCCAAGCCCCGATTCAACATTTGCTTCTGATCCACCCTTCCCTGACCTTACTCAAGGGCACAGGTTGCAAATGCACCATCACACTTAAAATTGAATTCTGCTATTTCTGCTCCCTCAGGGCACCTATTCTTCCCTTAGCCTAGGTAGCCAGAGCAAGGGCTGGTCTGCATTGTCTGTCTTCATGTTCCCTTTTCTTGAAGGTCTCTTTCTCTCAAATGTTTAGGCACTTTCCCCTCAGGCCCAACTACTCTCAGGAAGTTTGAATCTGTGATCTGTGTTTATAATCTTTCCTATAATCTATTATCCTCTACCACATTAAATTGCAAAAAAATTGGGAAATGACCCACAGACCCCTCAAAAAATCTTAAGGCAACCTTTCAGGTCTTTAATAGTAGAGATAAGGAGCCTCAGTAGCAACAACAAAAAGATTAGGCTGAGGTAGAAGTTTAATAACTAGGCTTTCAGTTCCTGGCCACTGCCTCCTGGGAGGCTCATCAGAGATCTTGCTGCTGGCACCCAGCTGAGCTCGGGGTCTCAACGGGCACCAGGCCCATGTTTCTGGGACCATGCTTCAAATGTAAGTGGGAAGGCCTTTGTGCCGTCTCAGTGCCCCAACCCTCAAGTCCCTTGGGGCTCTGCCCTTCGTGGTGCAGACAGAGGAGGCATTACAAGTCAAAATGACCCTAGGCATCTAAGGTAAGGGGGCATTTCCACCTGGCCACTCATTGCCAGTGATGACCCCAGGGGCTCACAAACTGCTGGGAGCACTGATGTAAAGCTGAAGGTTGTACTCAGACCCTGCCCGGTAGATGGCCACTGCCACCCTTAACCATGATCGCCCCAGGTGCCTGGTGGTGGCAGGTAAGCCCATATTCTTTTAACTGACACAAAACCCACATGTTTGACTTTAACTTATTCTGGCCTGTTAAGAGAATCCTCACTGTCTATTATGGGGGTAAATGGCACTCCCTCATTCCCAAAAACCACCCCTCCTATATTGTTGGAGACTTTTTACTCTGTCTCCTCTCTCAAGGAGCTACAGCCTAAAAACAACCTCCAGGTCTTCTCACTGGCATCAAGGCTAGAGGGCTTCTCTAAATCCACTCCCTTCTCCTCTCTCCAAGCTATGTATTTTCCTAAAGGTCAGACTATAATTTCTCTCATTTGCTCTCTTCTCGACTGAAAATCTATATAACTCAATCCCTTTCTCAACCCCTTTATTCCACTCTTTACCATAAAATTTTTTCTCTCTCTGACTCTAACTTCTGGTGGCATCTCTCTACCTGTCCCACCCACTGCCTTTACTGCCTTTACATCTTGAAGTTAGACAGAGACTGAGTCCTACAAGCAGCTAAAGGATGGAAATAGATCTCTCTCTCTCTCTCTCTCTCTCTCTCTCTCTCTCTCTCTCTCTCTCTCTGTCTGGAATAGAAGACTTATCAGCTATGCAAACTAGATAAGCTTCAGCTAGGTGCTTGGGAAAAAAGTGAAAGTGAATGAACATGTTTCTGAATGGAAAGATATAGACTGTTTTTTTTATTTTAGTAAGAAAGTATTGTGGAAATTTTGTCTTTAGTGAAGTAGAGGAATCAGTAATGAATTAAAGGCAAAATGAGTGAATTTGGCATGTAGTAGTAAGGTGTATGCAAGTAAAAAATGTTTGTGGAAGAAGTATTTAAAGAGATATCTTAGTGTGGTTGCAGCAATTAAGAATGGAATAAGTTTCTTTGGAAAGTTTAATAATTTAAATGTGTGTTGTAGGGTTATATAAAATTTGTGAAAGTTATAATGTGTTTAGTTCCTATTTACTATTTTAAAACATTGTATACTGCAAAATCAATAAAACATTGTCAATTGTGCTATAACCAAATTTTGAACTATGGTTATTTTACTAAACTATTGTTTGTTGATATTTCCATGTTCAAAAAGAATGTTGGAAAAAAAGGCTTTCATACTTTATCAAATTAAGAAGATATTTTTTCCCTTTTTTAAGCCTTACTGGTTGTGGGCTACTAATGACATACCCCTCCTCCCAAAGTTACTGCTCTCAGGAATCCACTGTTCTACCCGAACTATCCCCTGTACTCTTGGTAGTCTCATCCTCTCTTCTTATTAGATTTAGAGAGTAATATTAATATAGGTTACTATATAGCTTCTCCATATAGAAATATCTTTGCTTTCTTATGAATCTTATTGCTACTTAAATCCTTAATACCTCTTAAAATCCTTAACAGAAGCAATAGGAAGGGAATAGAGGTCTCAGGTCAAGAACAAACAGGCTCAAAATTTTTAAATTGCTGCTTTTGTCAGCATCTCCAGCCAGCTTACCTAGGCATCAACTAAGAAGACTGACATCGCTGATTGAACCTGAAGGAAAAGCCCCTGGCTACCATTGTGGCAAAGCCAGCCACTTGAGAAAAAATGTGCCCTCAAATCAGGAAACCACATGGGCCATGCCATAGTGCAAAAGGAAGGACATAAGAAGAGAATATTCCTTTCTCCAAAGTGAGAAGGGACCACCTTTTCATAGTCCAGCCCATGCATCGAGAGATGAAGATCAAATGATGGGCACCAAGGAGCAATCTGCCTCCCAATTCTTCATCCCAAAGGTTAAGCCTCAGATAACTCTGATGTTGGAGGTAAAAATTTGATTTTCTCATTTATGAAAGAGTCATTTTGTCCTCAGCACTATAATCCCCAATTTATTCTTCACATCAGGTTATGATCATAAATGAAAGGTACTCCACCTAGTTTACTCTGGTAATATATTTCTATTCTCTGTATTTTCTTAACATAAGTAATGCAAGGAGAAATTTAAAATTCACAGCTTAATTTTAATAGTAATTTTAAATTGTCTATATTTCATCTTTTGAACTGTCCAATATTCTACAGAAGGAAAAATTAAATTGGTTTCTTCACCAATGTAAACATTTTTCACCTTGTAAAAATTTCAGCCCACTATTGGCCTTGCCTGAAAAAATGTAATCATGGCCATTTAAAAGCTTTTGCTGACTGCATTAAAATGAGGACATTGTAAACTTTGTACGGGTATTTGGAAAGAAGTCTTGTGTTCCAGGTGAAAAACCAGATACCTGTAAGTCAATCAAAAATTCCTCTTCAAAGTAGTCCCTTCAGACAAGTAAATGTAGTTGGTATAGATGATCTGCTACTGTTTCCTGGTCCTTTGCCTCTGAAAGCTCACCCACACCAGGAAAATCTCTATTCTAACTCTATTTGGAATAGATCTCACCAATGACTGTAACACTTCCCAAGTTTTACTAGTACCCTCTTATGTGTTTTCTTCTTATACTTACTATTTTCACTATTGTCTTCTCCTTAATGAAATTAAACTTATTATTGTACCAGTTCTAGTTATTTCTAATATGGAAAACCTTTCTATCCTTCATTTTCTCTGAAAGGCATGGAAATACTTTTGGGGTCCCCACTCAGATTTTTCCTGAATCAGCCCTTTTTAGGATCCCTACTCATGCTTAAATTCTGCCTTTTTAACCTGTCATTTGGAATTAATATGTTAGTGTCAGCATTCGTCCTCCCAGAAACGCACACGCACACCAGTCAACAATGCAAAAGCAAAAGGGACTTTATTTCAGCTGGGGTCCGAGCCTCATCCAACGCAGTGGATTTGGTCAAGGACCTCGGGTTTACTTTTTAACAGGCTTTTATAGGATTTTGTTACATAGGCGTGCTGAGCGGTTGGCCCTGTAGCAAAGATCTGAGGCCCTCCCATTCTCAGTTTCGGTTTCCATTTCTGAGAAATCATCTCCTGTTTCAGAAAAAGCGAAACTTAGGCCTACAGCGTTATCTAGCTTGTCTAGAGCCTGTCATGGCGTCGGTTCAGCCCTCACATATGTATGTTCTGAAGTTACATAAAATTTCGAAAATATGATGTGGTCTAACAGAAAGCATGTCATTCTGGTTATAATTCTAAAATGTTGTAATGTACCAGTTGTTCGTCACCCACTCCTAGACCAAGTTAGTACCCCTATTCCCAGTTCCTCCTGCCCCAATCTTTTTTCTCCCCAATTTAAAACAAAAGAAAAAGGGAGAAATGTTGGGACCCCCACAGGAGCAGACCTTAGGTCAGGGATCAAAGTTTGGATATCAGGGCGGCGAGTTGTTCCTGGTGCCACCTGGTCAAGGAATGCAATCACCCAGATCAATAAGGAAAGCCCACGGACAAGTCTGACAGGTGAGATGTGTCCCACGTGTAGTACGCAACCAGGATGTGACCAGGACAGATACTACACAAAGGAACAAAGGAACGGCACTGGTGGAAGAAGCCTTCCCTGCCACCTCTGAAAAAACCCATGAAGTATGTACAGTACTCCTCAAACAAATCATTCCCAGGTTTGGCCTCCCTGCCTCTCTCCAATCCAATAATGGCCCCAGATTTATTTCTCAAGTCACTCAAGAAATAGCCTCAAGCCCTAGGCATCAAGTAGCACCTCCACTCCTACCAAACTCAGTCCTTCATAACCAAATTAACTCTCTTGCTTCAGTTGTCTTGCAGAACTGTAGAGGTCTGGACACTAGTTGCTTCCCAGGGAGACATTTGTCTTCTCCAGGAAAAAAGCTGCTTCTACATAAACCAATCAGGCCACATAGAGAAAAATCTCTTCAAACTCCATAATAAAGCCACCCAGCTCTGAGAAAACACTCAATTCCTCACTCTCCTTTTCTGGTCTTCCTGGATACTCCCAGTCCTCACTCCATTCTTGCCCTTCCTTATCCTCCTTCCACTTGGTCTCTGCCTTACACAACTTCTAATTAACTTCATCAGAAAAACTGCCACCAGTATCACTAATCATAACCTCCTTCTCTTACAAGAAAACAAGGTTTCTCTCCCTCAAGGTGCCCACTTTGTCCCCATTCAGTGGGAAGTAGCGATTGAGACGGCATGACCTTTTCCCCTTCATCTTTTATTTTTAAAAAGGCAGGAATGAGACAGGAGACAAAAGAAAACAAAAAACTGAAAGTTGTCACTTTCCAGCCAAGTAGGAGAAATAGAACGTTTTGCAGTCTGAAGCAAGACCAGATGATGTTCAACCCTCCTCCCATTTACTGAAGTCAGGAATACACCCCCACCCCTCTGCGCTCACCTGCTCACCTAAATTACAACCCATCCTGATAAGACATCCCCCATCCCGACTCCCTAAACCTAAATAAACAGGACACTAGGTGGCCTAATCAGGATTCCATCCCTACCCTTGCCATGCTTGTCAGAAACTTCCCCTTATAAAAGCTCTCTCTCACGGCTTCCCTTGGATTGCTCTTTCTGTCTCTTCTCAGAAAGGAGATTTTCAGGCCTGCATTAGGGACAGTAAACTCTCGCTTAGAGCCCATCTGACTCCCTTGTCTCTGCCGCTTATTGTCAAACCGGTTTACATTACCCAGAAGCTGAGGCGATCTTGCTACATGCAGAATCATACAAGTTTGGGAAATCCTTCCCTGTACCCTTATTAGGTTAGCCTTATAAAGAAGCAAAATGGTATCATTTTAGGAATACTAGGAAGCAAGACCACTGGGAACACTTGTGCTTTGCAAAGTTCTAGGAACTGCCCTTCACAAAAATGCAAACAGTGCCATGTAGAGTGTAGTAAAAAGGAATGTATTATTCCCCCTTTTGCCAACAAATAAAATTAACAAATAAACCCAAGAACAGAACACCACATTTCCTATCATTCTTTGCAGTGATATTCTGGAGCAATTTTGTGCATCTATTCCAAACTCTGTATTTAGTGATTTCACATTGGTAGCTTAAAATCGACTATGACAAAAGTGTTTATATCATGAAAAACAGCAAACAGTACAAGTCTGAATTGTTCAAAAAAGTCAAATCTGTTTACCCTTCCAAGCAGAGTCATCAGGCATAACTACGTGAGTTATGCCTGCAAGACAACCTCTATAGAAAATTTGTGCAATAATATTATTTTATCATAGTTTTTAGGGCAAAAAGTTCTTAAAGTGAATGCCCAACAATGCGGATTGACTGGAAAAATTACAGTGCATTCTCACCAAGAAGAATTACATAGACATTAAAAAGAAATAATTTGAGCTATACCAAATAACTCAAAGATATTTCAATAAGATATTGTCAAAAGAAATATATAGAAAAGCCTGAATGACATGATTCCCATTCTGGAAAGCAAATAATATGTACATTTATGCATAGAAATTTGATTATGTACAGGGAAAGGTATATAATATTGTATCGACATGAACTATGGAAATGATGAGAAGGAGGACTCCCACAAAAAAGATTGTTCAGAGGATACCCACTATGCATATGGTCAGAAATATCTATTTAATGACAATTTATAAATTCTGTAAATGTAAACTTTTTTTGAAGAATATAAGTAGTGATATAACATTGGGACATGGTAAGATATTAGTAGGCATGAAAGTAGTGTTGAAGATCCATCTGGGGGTCACACTTCCCCAGATGGAGCAGATTTTCAATCTTGGTTAGTAGAGGACTGGAATTTAACAATTCTCAGCTCCTTGATACCTAGACCCCAAACTCTGACTTTCCAACAAAGAGCACAGATGAAACATTGAACAAATGAAAAATTAAACAGAAATAGTTGTGCTATTTCAACTGTACTTTGGAAAATGATCAAGCAGCCTAAACGGAAGGAAGATGGATCCTTCCTAAAGGTCCTTGGACTTTTGCAGGGACAAGATTCCGAGTCCCAATCCTTTAGTACTTACTTAGCCACTCTCCTCCCCCAAATCCTGTATTTATGCCTCACTATTAGTAGGAGTGAGGACAGGAACTTTGATCCTTTTCACGTAAACAATATCACCTTCAGCAATACCTCCCTTATAACTCTGCTTCCAATATTCAGTAAATTGCATTCATATAGAGAATATAATCCCTTCCTTTACTTCCCCTGTCTCCATTTCCAATGTTTGCTCCAAACTCCACATTAAATCAATTATATATAAATCTTCTCTTAATTCCTTGCTATTTTTTATTCTGTAAATGCATTTCTTTTTTAGAAATCAGATCACATAATATATATTTCCTTTTGGAATTTTTGTATTCTACCGGAATGTAGGCTCAAGCACTTGGTTTTGTTCACTACTATATCTCCAATACCTAGAACAATGCCTGGTACATAAAGTTTCCCAATTAATTTTCAATAATTTATCAAATACATGAATAACAATCTCCATATTCCTTCTATGCCCTTGGGATAGTAAAAATTCTTTCACCAAGGTAATGGAAGGCTCTAAAGAAATTGTGTCCGCTGAATATTTGGAGCAAGTTTTATTCTCTACTTTCCTTATAATAACTGTGCAACCATGGATCAGGTATTTAAGACAGGTTCTTTTGTCCATATCCATGTGGTAAAATTCATTTAAAAATATTTAGGAAGTGTCCAAACATAGGTAAAAGTAGCTTTATAATATTAACATACGACCTTCCTTCCCTCCCGAACCCAAAATCTTTTTGGTAGCCACAATAATGCATACTGTGAATTTTGTTGAGATTTAGCTATTTGTTTTGTTTCTTTATATTCCATATATGAATAAAACCATCAAGTATTTCTCTTTTTGATTCTGGCTAATTTTGCTTAGCATAATCACTTCTGGTTCCATCCAGGTTGTTGCAAAAGTACACTTCCATCTTTTTCAACAGTTGCATAGAATTCCATTGAGTATACACACCATAACTTTTTTTTTGATGAAGAATAGTTTATTTTGTTTTTATTTAGTTATTTATACTGTCTGTTCCCCTCCGGACTCAGGACTTAAACCCAGGAGTATGTGACCTGTCCCTTTGGAGGGGATTTACCTAACTGCTGCTCTACCAGGGTACATTTAGTTTGTTTACATGCCATGGCTATGGTGAATTGTGACCTTATGAATATAGGGGTGCATATTTTTTTTCATGATTGCTGTTTTTGTGTTCTCTGGGTAAATGGCTAGAAGTGGGATTACTGGATCAAATAGTAGATCCATCTTTTTTGAGGAATTTCCACATTTTTCCAAAGACATTTCATGTATTTACATTCTTACCAAAAGTGTAGGAGGGTCTCTTTACCCATACCCTCTCCAACACTTGTAGTTTCTAGTCTTTTGGTATAGGCCATTCTCACTGGTGTGAGGCGATATCTTATTGTAGCTTTTAATTTGCACTTCTCTGATGGTATGTAGAGCATTTTGAATGTGTATATAGACCATATTTGTGTCTTCTCTAGAGAGATGTCTATTTAGCTCTTTTGCCCATGTTTTCAGTGGGTTGT
Source organism: Solenodon paradoxus (assembly GCA_004363575.1). Classification (NCBI taxonomy): domain Eukaryota; kingdom Metazoa; phylum Chordata; class Mammalia; order Eulipotyphla; family Solenodontidae; genus Solenodon; species Solenodon paradoxus. The sequence continues at coordinate 41,541 of RJWH01006820.1, forward strand.
TTGTTTTTATGTTGTTGAGGTGTATGAACTCTATATATTGTGGAGATTACATTCTTGTCTGATGTTTGCTGTACAAATATCTTCTCCCATTCATTGGATTGCCTTTTCATTATGGTAATAGTTTCTTTCACCATGCAGAAACTTTTTAGTTTGATGTAGTTCCAATTATTTAGTTTTACTTTGGTTTCCTTTGCAGTAGGTGTCACTTCCCTAAGGACATCTCTGAGGTTGATATCATGGAGAATATTTCCTACATCTTCTATGTATTTTATGGTTTGGGTTCTTATGTCTGTCCAGGTCTTTCATCCATTTTGATAAATTTTTGTGTATGGTGCCAATGAGTAACCTAGTTTTTGGTGTTTTTATTTTTTGTAGGTGGCTGCCAAATTTTCCCACCACCATTTATTGAATGAACTTTTATTCCTCCATTGTATGCTCTTGCTTTTATCATAGTTTAACTTCCCATATAGGTGTGACTTTACTTCTGGGTTCTCAGTTGTATTTCATTGGTCTATGGGTTTGTTTTTATTCAATGGTCTGAAGTCAGGGAGTGTGATTCTTTTGCTCTGCTTCTTTTTTTGCTGAGGATAGCTTTGGCTACTCAATGTTGTTTGTGGGTCCATACAAACTTTTGAAAATTGTTCAATTTCACTGAAAAATATCCCTGGAACTTTGATGGGTATTGCATTTCAATTTGTATATTGCTTTGGGTAGGATGGCCATTTAAACTATATTAATCCTTATAATTCATGATCACAGATTAGTCTTCGATCTTTGTATATCTTCTATTTATTTTCATAATGTCTTGCAGTTTCAATGAAGAGGTCTTTTTTCCTATTTTGCTAACTTTATTCTCAGGTATTTTGATCTTTTTGTCATGAATGCTAATGGCATTTAGCTCTCAATTTCTTTATCCTTTTGTTCATTGTGTGTGTATAAGAATGCTACATATCTGCATTCATTCATTTTATATCCTGCCACATTTATGTATTGTTTATTATTTCTAGATGCTTTCTGATGGAGTCTTTAGGATTTTCTAGTTCTAATATCATGTCATCCACAAATGACAGTTTCAGTTTATCTCTTCTTTAATGTCCTTTCCTTACCTTATTACTGTGGCCAGGACTTCCAGAACTATGCTGAATAGTAATGGAGAAAGGGGACAACTTTGTTTTTTTCCTGTCCTGATCTTAGGGTCAAGGCGTTAATTTTTCTCCATTCAATATGATGTAGTGGTGGTTTTGTCGTATAATGATTGAATTATATTGAGGTCTATACTTTCTGTTCACAATTTGGTTACGGTTTTTTTCATGAATCTTGCCAAATGCTTTTTCTGCATCTATTGAGATGATCATACGGTTTTTGATACCCTTTGTTGATGTCATTCATTACATTGTTTTATTTGCATATGTTGAACTATCCTTGTATCTCTGGAATAAATACTACTTGGTTATGAAGTATAATTTTTGAAATGTTCTGTTGAATTCATTTTGTCACGATTTTGTGGAGGATTGTTGTATCTATATTCATCAGTGATATCAGTTTTTAATTTTCTCCTTTTTTGGTGTTGTCCTTGAATGATTTTGGAATCTGGGTAATATATATTAGTCTTGTAAATTTGGGAATTTTTACTCATCTTTGATTTTTGTGGAAGAGTTTGAGGAGAATGGGAATTAAGAACTCATGTTTTCTTTTAGTATTCATAGTGGTAAAGTCAGCCTACTGTCCAGGAAGGTCTCTCTTTACAAGAACTTTGGTCTTAGTCATGTAGAACATTTATGACTGCCCTATGCCATAGGACAAGGAGATTTTTTGCACTCTGCTGCTTCTCAATTTGCATGTAAATTTGCCCCAATAAACTTCATGTGGTATCCACATCCTGTGTCATGTCGAAAACTGGCTCCCAAATTGTACCAATGTAGCCTGTTGGTAAGACCACTTATTTATCCTTTACTGGAAGAATACCACCTCTGTAAAGCTTGGGCAGTGGTGACTCAGAGGGAGGGAATACAAGGTTAGAACTTAGAAAGTTATATATCTGGTTTGAGGTAGATTTGAAAGAATTCAGGGACTTGTTTAGAGTTAGGTATTAAGGATCATGATACAACAGTCCAGAATTTGTGGTAACAGACAGACAACTACTGTGAGGTAAGAGATGAAATATCTATTTGGTGCATTTTATTGAAGGGCTGTTGGTTTGGGGGGGAATGCTTCTGTAATGGAACATTTACCTGGGTAAGAAAGTCCTGGAAAAATGAAATGCTAATGAAAACCATAGAATAACAAAATCACATTAGTGTAGACAGTAAGGTATGGTTTCAGTTCTCAAATGTCTATACTAAGTATGGGGATAGAAGGTTTTGGCTCTCAGGTATTAATGATGTATATCCATGATCCCCTTTCAAGACAATATTTTTCAAAGGATGACACTAAATAAATTAGAATTGAATTACACATAGTAAAGTATTGTTTTATAGACATAGTGTATGTTTGAAATGCATCATGAAGCAAAATGCATCATTTAAAATAAGTCTGGATTCAGAAATGTTTGAAAGCTACCACCTTAGAGATACTGACTGACCTCTAAAAGAGATGATCCCTTTCTCTTCAATTGTATTGCTCCGACCTAAATTTCCATGTTAGTAGTAGCATAGTGTCCGGCTTTATAAGGAAATAATAGATAATCTGAGAATTGGAATAGAGTTCTTGTTCAGGTATATTAAGGGCTGAGTGGGAACTTTGAATCTATAAGACTGTCCTCCATTTTGACAGAGAACTGAAAGAAGCCATGCTGCCACTGCAGAATAAAAAATGGAAGCTAGACACAAATAATAGCTTCCTACTGTGAGTATTGCTAGCATCTAGAACAAATCCTTAGGAAGTTAGAGGTTCTCATTTGACTGAGATACAATGACAGGATATTGACTGGATAAGATGACCTCTGGGGGCTCCTAGATATTATGATTCTAGATAAGATCCCACAATGGATGCAGGCAGTTAGCCTGAGATGGGTTTTCTGGATATCACAGATCATTACCAGATTCTGAGGCATTATTGTGTAGAACAATAAACAAAATAGTGGCTGTTATGCAGGTGTTCACATTTTGGTACATTTTGGTAATGCCCTGATTAGTAGATAGCCTGAGGGAATTAGGAGAAGACACAGGTGGCAAGGACATGACCTTTATTGTACTCATGACAGGGGGTTCCAATGGTGGAGAGTTGGGGCGGGGTGCCTCCACCTCCTCCATTCTGGCTAGGCATGCTTTTGTCTCCCGCTGGTGGTGGATTGGGTAAGTTACTGGAAAGTAGCCACTCCATCAGCAAGGAGCAGGGCTCTTATATAGCGGTTATCAGATGAGGGAAGGTAGTGAGCAGGCAGAAATAGCCAAGTGGGTAAGAACAAAGAACAGTCAAGTAGGCAAGGAGAGTAGATTTCCAAGGCAGGACATCTCAGGAACATTCAGTGCAGATGGAGGCAGTTATCCCATAAAGTTTATCTTGTTACATTCAGGTCCATGCTCTGTGCTGGCTAAGCACTGAGCCCATTTTCAAGGGTGGGGTAATGTACACACGCTATACCACAGTGGCCAATAAAGAGTTTCCAATCTCAAGTGGGTCCTCTCCTTCTCTAAGAGAATTCAGTCTCTTTAAAGATTTTGAAGGTTGGAGGTTTGGGAATGAATGTTCGCCCCTTTCTGCCTCTCCCATTAGGCCTGAAATTCCTCAGAAGACCCCATTCCTTTAGATATGACACTACCTTCATTTAAAATGTCATTTCTCTTTAGGCTAAGAGTTCAAGTCTCTCACGTTTTCTTATTTATCAAAAGAGGCTTGGGTTAAAAATAGCTTGAGAAACACTACAAAACTATCCTAGTGGGAGATGGTGGAGCCTTTAAAGTAATTCTCTCAGTAAACAAGGATTAAGGCTAATTGGGGCCGGAGATAATCTTGATTTTGACATTCTCATGATCTGATGCTGATTTATAAAAAGAAATCATAGTCCACATCTGAGGGTACTGCAGGGAATAAGCTGGGAAGAAATTATATTCCCCTCCTTTCTTAATGGTGCTTTTAGGTCATGCATCTGACTGATTTTCTCATCTGTAAATTGATGAGAACAAAACCAGCTTCATAGAATTGTGAGGACTATGTGGAAGACAAGCTGCACCCTGCAATTAAGAAGATGATTTTATTCAGGCTATAGCAATAGGAAGAATGCTCAAAGAAAGAAAGTTAGGGCTTTGTAAAAGAGACAAATAAGGGAAGCATGATGAATCTTGTGGTAGTCATGAGGAGGTAGGGAGAGGATTTTATCTCAGAATATGCCAGGGCAATATAGTCCTTTATAATTTGCATATTTTTAAAACACACAGACACACATACATACTGAGGGTTTGTGGTGGGGGTGTCTCAGCTGTGTCTGCTTTCTTAGACCTCAGAGCTCAGATAAAGTTCAGTGCTATCAAGCACTTAGAACAGGGTCTGGTCCATGGTAGGCATTCAGCCAGTGTTTCCTTCCTTCCCTCTTTTCCTCCAAAAGGAGGAGATACAAAGTGCTGTGGGATTTTTATAGAAGACTTGACAAATATACTCTGCTAGAGGAATTGGATTTGACAAAGGATTCTGAATATTAAATTATGAATAATGATTTTCCAGAAAGAGGGAAGGGAAACATTCTAGATAGCACTAGAATAATAGACAAAGGCATGGAGGCTTATGAGAGATTTGCATATTCAGAGAACAGTTATAACTTCTATGCAATACAGGGAGTAAAATGAGGTAGATTTGACTCAAATTGCAAAAACTTCAAAAATCCTTGAAATAACTACTGCCTCCGGAAAACAGTCAAGAAATTTGCGATTTTAATAAGATGAGGTCCCAGTTTATAAGACTCCTTTCCTGCTAAGTAAGGGACAGAGACAGGGAGACCTATTAGGAAGGTAGTATGTGATCCAGAGAGGACCAAGACCTGAAATATAAGAATGCTAAGGAGAGGACTGATTAAAACTATACTAAGCGGATTTACTTAGAAAGATTTTGTAGTTATTGTTAGGTTGGCCCAGAAGGACAAAATGGCGGCCCAGAAAGACAAAATGGCGGCCCAGAAGGACAAAATGGCCGCCCAGAAGGACAAAATGGCCGCCCAGAAAGACAAAAATGGCGGCCATACCCGGGAAAAGAAGCTGACGAAACCACACCTGGAATCACAGGACCAATCCCCAATCGCCACGTATGAAGCCCGCGAAATTCTTTTATATAAAGATCGCGCTTCCCTTTGTTGGGCGCGAGTTCTCCGGCCCTCGTTCTGCGGACCGGAGAACCTCACCCGGGTGCGCAAACCCCAATAAAGCCCTGGCTATTCGACTTTTTGTCTAATTGACTTTCTTTCCTCGTGAAGCTCAGAAAAAACCTTTCAGTTATGGGGAGGGGTAGTATGGAGATAAGGGAGGAGGTGTTATGTTAATAATAACACACTAATATTTCAAGTGCTTATAATGTGCTGCAAACTGTTCTAAGAGCTCTACATTTCTCTCTTTTAATCCACACAACAGTCCTATGAGCCAAATGCTCTTTTTACCATCCATTTTGAGGTGAATAAAAATGAAGCAAAAATAAGTTAAATGACTTGCTTAAGATTTCATAGAATAGTAAGTAGTAAAGTCAGAATTTGAGTCTAGGCTGTTTAGTGCAGAGACTGAAGTTTGGATGACTGTATGGATAATGTCATATACTGGGGTTGAAGGATACATCCGGGCAGATTTATGGGGAAAGTATCTTAGTTTTGGACAGGTTGACACTAAATGCAGCAGGTAGTTGATTAACTGACAGAGATTAGGGCCAGAGCTAGAGAATTGAAGGACATCGACATATAGGTACGTGTTCAGCAGGGGCCATAGGACTGCCTTAAATGAATGGGGATGCACAAAAGTAGGGGTAGGGGTGGAAGGAAGAGCATAGTGAAACAAACAAGGAGAAGCAATAGCTTGAAGAAAAGGTAGACCAATTTCAAATTTTCACAGGCAATGTTGGAGAGTAACTGTTTAATTCAAGTCCATTGGTACAGCTGGAGGTGTCCTGCAGAACCACCTACCTAGGATTAGGGATTCTTAGGATTCCTGGGCATATGGTAGGATATATTCGACAGTACCTGTGGTAGGCTGAAAAAAATCTCCTGCCCCACTCCCCTCAAGACAAGATATTCACATCCTAACCCATGGAATGTCACTTTACAAAGTATTTTTCCATATATGGTAAAGTCAGCACAATTTACAAATTTTACTTTATATGGTAAAATAAGAAAGAAATAATTAAATATCCTAAAATGGGGAGATTATTTTGGATTACCTACATGGGTCCTAAATAAAATCACACATAATGTAGAGGGAGGCAGCGGAAGCTGTTACAAGGAGAAAAGGAAAAGTGAAGATGGAGCTGAGAGACATTTGAAGATGCTGGCCTTGAAGATTAGAGTGATGTGGCTACAAACAAAGCAATGTCACTTGCAATCAGAATCTGGAAAAGACAGGAAATGGATTATTTCGTAGAGTAGCCAGAAAAAACCTTTATTTCACTCAAGTGGTAATGATTTCAAACTTCTGGTACTGTCAGATAATAAATTTATGTTGTTTTATACCATCAAGTTTGTGGAAATGTGTTATGTATACACAGGAAACCTCTACAAGGTTACCACTAGTTAATACACTTGATTCAGTAATTCCTAAATTCTCAATAGGTCCTAGACCTCTCTTGCTACATAGACACGGTGCTCTTGGTATGTGCTTTAGTCAAGCTTTCCTAAAACACGTGGAATATGGAGACATTCAGCTTCACGAAGAAGGAAAGGCAAATGATACGGATCTTTACTGGAAATTGTCCAAAATTGTAAGCTTCTAAATCCCCAAAATGCTAATTATGATTCCTGTGGACCTGGCAGCTCCTCTGAACTGGACCTTGAGGAATCATATGAAAAAATAGGTATCTTCCTGTGTTTGCTGGTACACAGCCAAGATCCCAAAAGTGAGAGGGTATCTGGTTTCTGGTAGACACCTAGCTTACTGAGGACAGAGTAACCGT
>RJWH01006821.1:0-48609 GCA_004363575.1 Solenodon paradoxus
CAGGCAGGCAACCGGCAGGCAGGCAGGCAGGTAGGCAGGCAGCCGGCAGGCAGGCCAGATGGCCTTGTTTTTGGTTTCTGGTGGTATCTGAGGCTGTGACTGTGCCTCCCTCGGGCGGGTTTGTCACAGGTCACTAGGTGCAGATCTTCCTGCAGATCTCTTTGCAAAGTTTTCTTGTTGGCTCAAGGGTAGAGTTTGGGGCCCAGCAGGGATATTCTGAACTTATGGGCCTCTTTTGAAAGCTAAAAATAAGTGTGTGGGGGCGGCGGTGTGCTGCCAGCAGGACTTCCACTACCCCCCATTCGGCCCCCGTGTGCCCCAACATGTCACGGCCCTGGCCCTAACACATTCTGATATAAAACAGGGCCCTAACACATTCTGATACAAAACAGGGCCCTAACACATTCTGATATAAAAACAAAACAAAACAAAAAAACAAACTTGCAGTCTGTGCATAATCCTACTCACATATCTCTTCCTCCCAGGCTTGCTTGCCTATCACATCCCAGTCTTACTCCTTTCATGCTTCTGGCCAGCCAATCAAGCCAGTTGCCATTGTTCAAGCATCCTTGTAGAGCCGAGGGGGTGAGTATAAACCTTTACTGCTATAACTGCTATAACTATAAACCTTCACTGCTATTGTTCAAAGGTGCTTTTCTTTCCAGCTTAAAGAACAAAACACCTACTGAGCTTTGGCAACAGGTTGGGAAATAAAAGTGATGTTCTTAAAATTTTTCATTACTCCTCATTCTCTACAATAATCCCGTTACAAAGCCTGTATTGCCAAAATACATGATTTCTAGTTCCCCACTTCACCCTTGACAGAAGGAAGCCTCGGGGCTTTATGCTGTCTTTACTAATCTCCAAAGAGGCTTTCCTTTTGTTTGATAAAGCAGGAGTGAAGTTTGGGATAAGGGAGGAGTATATCTTTCTTATTTAAACCTGGAGAAGTGTTGTTGTGAACATAGGTTCATTTTCTGGCAATACGTTTCAGGAAAACTTATGAAAATCAGTTATCTTGAAACCACACCTATTTGTGTTTCTATGTACCTGCGGGGATTCCTTCTTTGAAAATGATTGGCCTAGCCTAACTTTACATTCCATGTTCTAACTTATAAATTATTATATCCAGGACTTTTAATATTTGCCTTACCTCTTATACCTAACACTCAGCATGTTTGAATTCTGCTTCATCTGTTTGCATTTGCTATGATTCAGATTTATCCTCCAATCTCATATACTTAGTGGCCCCTCCAAAGACAGCCCTTGTCCCAACCTCTAGAATCTATGAATGACACTTTATTGGGAAAAAACGTTCTTTGCAGATATAAGAGTCTTGAGCTGAAATCACCCTGTGGGCTCTAAATCCAATGATAAATGTGGTTATAAGAGGCAGAGAAGAAGGCCATATGAAAACAGGCAGATACTGGTATGATGTAGCCAAAAGGAATGCTGATGGCCACTAGAACTTAGAAGAGATGAGGGGAAATTCTCCACTAGAACATTGACAAGGAATGTGGCTGTGCTGCCATCTTGATTTCAGACTTCTAATATATTCCTGTTTTGTAAGCCACACACTTTCTGGCAGTTTGGTACAGCAGTCCTAGGAAATGACTACACAGTCCTTCAGCTCCCAGTAGGAGGCTGTACCCTGTGATGCAGGACCTATGTATGGTGTCATTACAAAATTCATAATCTTTGTCATCAGAATCCTTATCTTCTTTTTATTATGAATCTTTTCACATAATTTCAGTGTTAATGTATTTTGTTTTCTGATCCTATCTGTCACTTAAAAGCTGGGTCGCCCTGGATGAGGTAACTTTATCACCTCAACTTACTGTACTATGTAATTTTGCAACCAGAAAGTATGAATTGTCCTTCCTGTGACTCTAATCTAACAATTGTAACTTTTAACAAGGGACTTTCACTGTTATGGTTACGTTTATTGTTATTTTGTTTTAGGTTTATTTCTTCTCAGTCTTTTGCCCCCTAAAGAAATATTGCTTGATTTTTCCATATTTGTAATCATTTGAAGAGAGCCATACCATTATAATTCTATTATTGGTTCTCATAAAACTTCCTCAAAAAATTTCTTAAGCTTGTATTTACCCAATAGTGACGACAGAAGATTCTGAATAAAACCTCAGATTTATGTGCCAACTCGTCTCCTAGAAAACTACCATAAAATGGCAGTTATTCCACTTTATAATTAAGTTTTGTGTATATGATATAATCATTTTTCCAAATAGCCAATTATCCCAATATCACTTACTGCCTAGTCTATGCTTTCTCTACTTGCTGAGATTCTAGTATACACTAAATATATACATATTTCTCTTTATTTTCTACTTTATAGATTTATTTGTTTCATCTGTACTATTTTGTTTGCTACAGAATACTCTTTGGAGGCAACCCTCATTTACATTTCTAATTTTTAATATTCTTTTATTCTAATATGGTATGCTAAATTACATTTTAAAAGCCCATTGAGTGGCAAGAATGTCAAGACAAGTGTGGAAAAAATAGGCTTTTCAGCAAAAAATATCCACATGCAAAAGAATGTACTCTGTACTTTATAACACATGCAAACAAAGTTAACTCAAAATGGATCAAAGACCTCATTAAGAGTTAGAACTATAAAACTCTTAGAAGAAAATAATTAAATCTTCATGACCTTAGGTAACACCAAAAGGACAAAGAAAAAAACCTAAACTACATAAAAATGAAAAACTTTTGTATTTCAAAGAACATCATCGAGAAGTAAAAAGATAACCCACAGAACAGGAAAAAGAAATTTTTCAAATTTTGTATATATGTGTATATATATATATATATATATATAAGCTAAAGATCTAGGATCCAGAATGTATAAAGGATTCTTCCATGTCAACATGACAAATAATCGAACTTAAAATGAGCGAAGAATTTGAATAGACATAGTTCAAAAGAAAATATACTTATGTATTTATGTATAAATATATATTGTGCAAACGTGGAAAAATAAGAACTCTCAAGTATGGGGGCTTGTAGATGGCACTTTAAAAAATAGTCTAACATTTCCTCAAAATATTAAACATAGAATTAACACATAACAATTTCACTCTGAGACTTATACCTAAGAGAACTGAAAACATTCACACACAAAAATTTATACATGAATGTTCATAGCAGCATTATTAGCAATAACCCCAAAGTGGAAACAACCCAAATGTTTATCAGTTGATAAATGGCTAACACAATGTCATATATCCACATGATGAAATTTTATTTAGGCACAGAGGATAATGAAGTACTGACACATGCTATATATCATGGATGAACACTGGAGAATTATGCTAAAAAAGGCAGCCAAAAAGGCCACATATTCTGTGATTTTCATTGATATGAAATAACCCAAATAGATAAACACACAGAAAGAAAAAGTAGGTGAATAGCGGTCAAGGGCTGAGGGAAGACAATGGGAAGTCATTGTTAATGAGGATAAACTTTCTTTTGGGGGGGTAAAAGAAAAGTAAATAGAGATAGTGATGGTTACATTTCCGAATGTACGAACCACCACTGAATTGTATGGTATGAGAATTTTATCTCAAAGTTGTTATTTTATAAATGCTATTGAGATTTATAAACTAAATTGACACCTTTACACTATTTTTCCATGTATTATATTCTGTGTTCTTGAAAAAAAATTATCTTATAATTGTTTTGGAATCTTTTTTAATTCCTGGTATTTTTAGACTTTTTGGTCAATATTTTCCATTACATTTTGTTTCTACTATTTAAGAAAGCTTTTAATATATCCATTGAGGAAGAGGGAAGGAGAGAGGGAGGGGAAAGGAAGGTAGTATCTCCACCTTAGTTCTACTAGTTAGGTTTTCTAGTTACCAAACATTTTAAGGTTCTTTTTCTCTCTTCCTTTCAATTATTACTAGTTCATTTTTTTCTTATTAAACTAGGATCTTCAGAACAACGTTGACTAATAGTAATATATCAAACCGCATTTGCTTCACTACTGCTCTCTGATAAGAATACTTCTGACTATCTGCAATTTACTGCAGGCTACTGGAAAATACCCTTCATCAATGAAACAGAGTTTTCTTCTATTCCTAACTTACAAGAATATCAATGTTTGTAGAATTTTACTACTTTCATGGCAGCTATTAGGATGCATTCTTTCTAAATTAACGTACATTTCTACTTTTAGACTAGTATTAATTTTACTGCTAGCTTTGACTTGTTAATGATTGAACTAGAAAGTTTAACTTTCCTTTTATCTGTATTTATATTCTTCTTACTTCTAAGTGTATTTTCCTTTTCCCATTGTTCTACTACTGAGAAGTCTATCTATTGACTTATCAAATGTATTTAATTGTGTGCTTTTTATCTTTTCTGATGCATTTTTTTTCTTTGGGTTTGTATCATTATTCTGTACCCGATCTTTTAACTGAATAATAAATGTATGTTCTAGCTTTCTTGTTTTCTAATAATTGTATATTTTGGCTTGGATTATTTAATCCAGATTTACTTGGAAAATTATTTTTAATTTTTAAGTAATCTTATATGTTCCAGTTGTTCATTTATACTTTTACTTCACTGAAGTTAAAATAATGATAAACAGGGAGGTTTTCTGTGTAGCCATATATATCCATATCTATCTATATATGTATGTATACATGTATATATTCATTTAAAATTTCCATGAATACTATGAAATATGTATATTATTTGTGACTATAACTATTAATTAAACATGATACTTAAAAAATTGAAACCTATAAAGGTGTCTCTTTAACACTAGAAATGAGATGGAAATTTTTTAAAAGATAAGTTTATGTAAATAGTCAATAATTGTCATCCCACTAAAACTTTTGTATACCTAAAAACTCTTATTATAAGCAAATAAACTCATTTACAATAAACTAGTTGGAAAAATAATTTATGTCTTTTAAAAAAACAAGTTTGTTTTGGAAATGAGTAGATCCATTATGTTTTTCTCTCAATAACACATTTTCAGATTAATTACAAGTATAGTATTTTTTTCAATAGAAATATTGCATATTTTGTCCAAAGATTTTCTCACATAAAGATTCTAGCGTTTCTTGCCACTGAGGATGCGCAGGTATAAGTGGTGACCTATGGCTGTAGGCTTTCTCACACTAATTACTCATAGCGTTTTAGTTCTGAAATGAATTCTCTGATGTCGGATTAAAGATGAACTATGACAAAAAACATCACCACACTTATTTCACTGATATGGTTTTTTTCCCTGTATGCATTCGTTTATGTTTAGTAAGAGCTGAGCTTAAACTAAAGAATTTCCCACATTCCTTACACTGGTAGGGTTTCTCTCCTGTATGAGTCCTCTGATGTCGAATTAGTGATGTTCTATAGCAAAACAGTTTTTGACATTCAATACATCGATAGGATTTCTCACCAGAATGAATTTTCAGGTGCTCAGTCAGGTGCGTACTTCGACTGAAGGTTTTTCCACATTCTTTACAAACATAAGGTTTCTCCCCAGTATGAGTTCTCTGGTGTTGAGTAAGATGTGCACTCCGATTGAATGACTTTCCACATTCATTACACTCATAGGGCTTCTCTCCAGTATGAATTCTTTGATGTTGAATAAAGGCTGGGGTATGGCTGAAGGCTTTCCCACATTCATTACATTCATAGGGTTTTTCTCCTGTGTGAGTTCTTTGATGACGAATTAGTGATGTACTATGGCAAAAAACTTTCTGACATTCCTTACACTGGTAGGATTTTTCCCCAGAATGAATTCCCTGATGTTCAATAAGATGTGTGCTCCTGCTGAAAGTTTTCCCACATTCGATACAAGCATATGGTTTCTTTCCAGTATGAATTCTGTGATGTTGAGTAAGGGCTGAAATATGGCTGAAAGCTTTTCCACATTCATTACAAGGAAAGGGTTTTTCTCCAGTATGAATTCTCTCATGATTTCTAAGAGACGACCTATGGCTAAAGGATTTTTCACATTCATTACACTCATAAGGTTTCTCCCCAGTATGGACTCTTTGATGTTGAATGAGATTTGTGCTCTGACTAAAAGTTTTTCCACATTCATTACATTCATAAGGTTTTTCTCCAGTATGTATTCTTTGATGTTGAATAAGATTATTGTTCCGGCTGAATGATTTACCACATAGTTTACATTTGTGTTTCTCTCTTATACAAATTTTCTCTAATTCCATTAGTACTGAACTATGGCTTTATGTTTAAATTGTGTCCAGAATGAGTAAGATTTGAGGTACAATTGCATCCTTATTTATATCTGATAAGTTAACTGAAGTAAAATTGTGCTTTAAACTCCTACATTTATGTGATAATAATGAGGTCTTTATCTTTTAAAAACAGCCATTTAAAAAAGTATGAACTCAAATTATTTCCCCCAAATTATTATATTCAGGATCATCTTCTTGAAATTATTTTCCTGATAATTTAGTTTTATTGGTGTTTCTCAATTGGTTATCAAATTTGAATTCTTCTATGTGAAATTTTAGGAACCAACATTTGAAATTTTTCTACTATCATGCCATGACACTATTTGTTTTTCAGAAGCTCATTGCTTTGGAGTTGATGCTCTAACTTTGGATATAGTATCCAGAACTAAGCAGAAGACAATATCTCTTCCCTCTAGAATTTAAAAGAAGAAAACAAACTCAATCAGTTATGAAAAAATAAAAATAAAGCAGTGCCATGATAAAACAAAAGATATTAGATTCTGATAAATATGGAAGTTACAAGAAGGGAAGGATTAGTAAAGATAGGCATGGTAAAAAAAAAAAATGGTATCACGACAAAATGCATAGGATGATCAAAAATAAAGACAGAAATGTACATGACATAACTAAAGTTAATGACATTAATTCAAATATATGTCTTTGGTAATCAGAGGTAAAAAATAAAATAAGGAAAAGTGAAATGGGATTGGTTAAATTTTTAAATGACAGAAAATGTTATGTGGCAAGAGATGAGAAAATTGAAGTGCAGTGATGTCATAGTGATAACATAATAAATATTTATTTTCTGTTTAAGATGAAGATGAATGTTAATGTAATCTAAAATACATAATAATAGAATTAAGATTCCCAAATTCAAGAAGAAAGTATAATTTAAATGATATAACTCTGGTGAAATTTGAAGAAAACTTTAAACTGTATGTGATAGATTCTGAAGAGCTAAGTTGAAAACTTCTGAATGGAAAAATTAAATAACCCAGATTTTCGAAGGTTGACACATTTCCAACTGAATGCCCAAGAGGGTCACATCCTAGAAAAGAAGCAACTAAAAAGTTAACTAAATCTGAATCCAGCACTAACTCAACTTGACTGAGCTGATTCTATCCACTTAAGAGAGAAAAAAGAGAACTCTTCCTGATGACAGGTGCCACCAACTTAAACCTTTATGTTGCCTTCTTCATAATGAAATACATATAATCAAAACGTAGTACAAAATACATACAAGTGTCAGTACCACTGACTAATAATCAAGCAGAAAAAAAAAAAGTACGGAAAAAATATAAGAATGGAAAATTTCAATCAACCAAAAAGAATAAAAGTAAGCACTTAGATCCAAATACATGAAGTTAAGAACTCAACTGGATGGCTATAACGACAGACTGGGCTAACAGAAAGAACAATAAAAATACCCAAATTGAAGCAAAAATGTTAGGAAAAAAAAAAACCCTGTTGGGTTTGATTTCCTTCAGCAGCTCACAGAACTCTAAGACATAAGAAATTCCAAAATATAAAGAGTGAAATTGAAAGAAAAGTATACCCAAAGATATATATATTCAAACTTCTAAAAATCAGAGACAAAGAGAACAATCTTTAAAGTAGTCTAAGAAACAGGCACAGTAACTTCAAAAGAGCAACACTCTGCTAACTTCTCAATAGCTGAAGAGAATCAACTGACGATCTATGTTTCTAGATGAAAAGACTTAGAATTTTAAAGATGCCTGTTCTCTCCTGTTATGAGTTTAATGTGTCTTCCTCTGCTGAATACGCTGAAGTCCTAATCTCCAGTAGCTCAGAACGCAACCTTATTTGGAAAGAGGGTCACTGCAGAAATAAGATGAAGTCACACTGGAGTACCATGGGCCCCTAACCCAATATGACTAGTATCCTTATAAGAGTGCCATATGAAGACAGAAAGCACACTGGGAGAATAGCATGTGACAATGAAGGCAAATATTAGATATGCAAGTGGCAAGCCAAAGAATGCCAAAGATTACCTGCAAACCATCAGACGCCAAGAAGGATTTCCCTATAGGTGAGAAGCAACATGACCCTGCTAACAATGATTTTGAACTAATCACCAGAACCACGTAACAAAAAATTTCTGTTGTTTGAAACCAGCCAGTTTGTGGTACTTATAGCAGTTAGTCCCCCCTCCAATTTATCTGTATGTTTTTTTGAAAAAGAAAATGAGTGAGGGGGTGTCTTCCATAGGATATATCAAACATGGTATACAGCTATGTCAATTACTGAAATATATCAGACTCTGAGAATACTTCCAGGAAGACTGGAGATGTGTGAGAGAATTTGGAAATTCTTTTCTGGTTATTCTCTTCTCGTGGTGAAACAGGAAGCAGGATTAACAATTGAGAATGAAGATAAAAAGAGTTCAGAGTCTGATGTGAGTGAAGTGTTAGATAGCTGGCTTAAAGAGTGGGAGAGTGAAAGAATTAGGAAAATCATCTTTCACCAAGATTATTGCCTTAGCTTTAGCTAACTATATTTCTTTGAAACAAAACAGGACACTGAGATGGCCAAAAAAGGACAGGATTATGAACTGGTGACTAAGAAGAGAGGAGGAAGCAGAGCAAATCAAGCAGGAGCAGAGCAGTCAGGCTTGCAACAAGTAAGTACTATATGATTTCCATCATACATAGAAACGCCGTGTGGTCTGAATGGGAGTCCTACAAATGGCCAAGGCTGGTGTAAGAAATTTTGGTACCTTAGGCAAAAAAACAATTTTGGAACTCCTATAAGTCCCACTCTAAATGTCTTGCCTAAAACGTATGCACTTGAATCATCCCAGTGCCAGAAATGCAGTAACCCCCACAGTGCCAGAGATAACCCCATAGCATTAACCTGCACTCGACCATGCTGGGGTATTCTGCTCCCTTTGAAGAAACAGACTCACGTGGATTGGGAGGTAATCCTCTTCCAGTGTGGCTCCTGTTTCCTCACAGGAGACAGGAACAGCAGTAAGGCCACCAAGGGCCACCAAAGTCAGCGCCAGCAAGGGTTGTCTTTAACACAGGGGCAAAAGGGGTAGCTGCTTTTGGGTCCCTCGACAGACTGGGTCCAGGACAATTCAACTGTCCCTTTTGCCCCATGTTAAAGATGGCCCTGGTTTATTAAAAATGGGACATAATTGACATTTACATTAAAATGATGAGACAGTTGGGAAGTAGGAAAAAGGTAATGTCCCATTTAAAATAGTACGTACGTATATTAGCCTATTTAGTTTCCTAACTTGTGTCCCTATGTCTGTTCTTGTTTCCCTACAGTTTAATTTCAACAAAGCATCAAAAAATTATTTCTTTAAAATATAAGTTGAATCAAGTTACTTCTCACCTTAAAATTCTCCTATGAAAACTGGTAAAGCGTATGTAAATTATCCCTCAATAGAGCCGATTAAACAATAACCACCACCTGCACATGGCTTCTCAGAGAAAAATTCTCTTGGCTTCTTAGAGTAAAAGCCAAACTCCTCGCAGTGGCTTACATAGCACTCTGTGACCTGGCTGCCTTTACCACTCTCATCTCAACCCCTACTAAGTTAAGTCAGTCACCGTCTGTCCATAATGGCCTCCTTGACATTCCCTACATGGGCTAAGCACATCGGCATTTCCTTCTGCCTGTGAACTCTCCTGACCCCAGGTATCTGCAAGGTTCACCCCTCATTTTCTTCAAGTCTCTACTCAAGGTCACAATACCAGTGAAGCTGCCCCAGGCCCTCTCTAACCCCATTACTCTCATGTAATTTCCTTTCCACTAGGCACTTTCGGAACACTGTATATTGCTTATTGTCTGTGTGCCCATCCTAGACTGTTGGTTCCATTTAGGCAAATTTCCTTCACTGCTGTCGCCCCAGTGCCTCAAACCTTACCTGGCAAAAAACAGGCCTGTCAATTAATATTGACTCAATGAAGGAAAGAAAATCTTTCCTCTTTCTGGGCAGAGATGGTATTTCAGGAAAGACAATACAAAGCAGAGCTGCAGCATACACTCACTTGTAATTTTATGTGTCCAAGTTTGCCAAGTAGGATCAAGAAAGTATGCTATGTGGAGTTAAGTGTGATGGGAGAAATGTGCTTCATCCTTCTCAGTTCTCATACATGCCTCTACTAAGTGAGCCTCTTGCCACACTGTTATTTTAATGTCTAAGGAATGTACTTGGGATCATCTAGGCATGTATTACTGCATAGTTTACACATAAACATGCACATATACATGAGTAATTTACAAGTGAGATTTCAGGGAATAGTTAACTATAAGTGATTTTCCAAACTTCAGGTGGTAACTTTAAGAAACTAAACCCAACTTATGATATGAATGCCTTTGAAAGCTTTGCTCACCAAAGAACGCAGTCAGGGGCTAATGATCAAGTCCTCCTTCTTAATGCCATCTTACTTAATCTAGTAAGAAAAAGTTGAAAAAGAAAATGTGCCTCAAGAAGTCTTTATGGGAAGCCTGTGTGATGACAAAGAGGCAGCCTGCCCCTGTCCTGAAAATGAGGTCATTCTTCCCTGCAGTGTGCAAATGGGAAGGAGACAGAAATTGCAGTCTGGGCCTCCGCCTCTACGGTCACTGCTATGTTCTGGGACACTTCAGCTCCCAGACACAGGGCTAACTCTAAGCTGGTGGCCTTTCCACAGTGGCAAACATCTAAAACATCAGCACCCGCTCCTTGTTAGTTAATAAAAGTTAAAATAACGCTTGCAAAGCATTTTCAACTGTTCAGAGAGGATTCACAAATGCCATCTCAGAAACAACTGTCAACTGTTTACAGAAGCCACGGAAAGCTGCAAATCAATTCCACAGCTCTTCACAAAAGAAGCTTCAGAAATTCACCCATTAAACAAAAACTAGCTCTAGAGGAGGATCTTTTCAGAAGAAAGAGCAAAGAACTGGACGTCAAGAGACCTAAATTCTAGGGCTAAGTTCCTAGGTCCGCTTGCCTGCAGTTTCCTGCGAAGGAACCGCCGGGTCGCCTCTGTGAAGCCCACTCTCAGATTGATGCCACCACAGGCAAGGTGCCGAAGTCCCAAGCCCAGTTCTCACGTCCCCACCCCTCTTCCAGAAGAGGGAGCTCAAACAGCGGACCCTTAAAGCAGAATGCACCGCCAGGGTTCCGTCCTAACCCAAAGACAACCACAGGCCTGCAAAACCGGTGGAGACACAGCTCACCACTCTGCACTCCATCGCCGCACGCCCACCCGACCGTCTTCTCTCCGCCTTTCTTGCCCCGCGTCCCCAAGCCCAGCCAACCCCCTTCCTCAGGTTCCTTGCCCCATGGGGTCGGAGAAGTCCGGAGAGGGGATCCCTCGCCCACTCCCACGCGGTGCAAGCGTCAGGGTTAGAACAAACTCACCAGCTCCACTGGAAAATACAGAACAGTGGACACTCCCAATTGGAAGTGCGCCTGCGCACGCGGCGGCCCGGAACTACATTTCCCAGCATGCTCCGCAAAGGCCGGGCGCCTGCGAGCCTCCTCCCTCTTTCAGACAGACATTTTCTCCTCTGCGACCTGAAGCCAAGCTTGGCTCTTTCGTTATTTAAATGAAAAGACGAAAGAGGGGTGAGGGGGAAGGTTTTTCTTTGGCTGGAGACAAATAGGAATCCAAAGGAAAGCAAATTTTTCATTAACTTTTCCCCTGACACCAAAGGAAAGCCTATTCATTATATTAATAGATTTATAATAAATTTTAATTCAACAGCTAAGCCAAAAAAGATGAACCTGACCCCACCAAAAGAAAACTAGGTGGACTTACGTAACAAGGCAATATATACTATTAACGCCTTGATTTATATGTGTGTGTGTAATATTCTAAAAGTAAATCTCTCTGACAGATACCATTCTTCATGAGTATGAGAAAGGGACAAAGAAATTCCAACTAATATGTCTACTAGGAATTTGGGTTATGTTCAATTTAATGCTGACAAAAGTAATGCTTTGATAAATCCTTCAGCTATTCCTGAGAATAAAGTCTAATAAATGAGTTTAAAGGATATGTATAACTTTTTTTATACACAAAGAATATGTATAGATTGTAACGAAGAGATAAGAAAAAAAGAACAAAAGTAAATCAGTAAAAACGTCCTCTCTAAAATTCCCACTATTACATATTTAAATATATAGGCTATTTCTATGCATATGTACAAATTATATCTAACTACATATGCTTAAATGTGTGCTAATATACTTCAAAAATAGAGCAATGTATATAATTTAAGCATAAATATTTATTTGTTTTTTAATATTAGTGAACATAAAAATAATGTAGCATAGCTTTCCATCAAAACAAAAGTAAAATATTTTAATATTAGCTAAAATAGTAATATTAGCATATTATTTCCAGTTTCTGCTATTATAAACATATATGAAATAAATGTTCTTGTAGTTGGATGTTTATCCATATCCTTAGTTGATTAGGACAAAATTCAAATACATTTTAGATACTGTCATACTATGTATCTAAAAGGCTCTAATGACTCACACTCTCAGAAGTGGTATATGTGTCTTGGCTCATTGGGGCTGCTCCAACAAGGTGTATACCGTAGACTGGGTGGCTTACAAACGGCAGAAATTTCTCAGAGTTCTGGAGGCTGGCAATTCAAGACAATTGGCCAGCAGATTCACTTACACATGAGGGCCCATTTCCTGGTTCATAGATGGCTGTCTTATCACGTCTTATTTAGTGCAAGTGGCAAAGGAGCTTATTAAAGGGAAAGCAAAAAGGAAGTTCAGGGAGGCAAGAAAGACTATCACAAAGGGCATTAGGGGAGTCATAAGACCTTACTCTGACTTGTGACCACTCTGTGTACTGCTACCTAGAACATTCACTGGAGGTAGGGGCTAGGGTCAAGGTCCCTGCAGGTGGGGGCAGCAATATTACAGAGTTATGTAGCTAAACTTTCAGCACTGTCACATACCAGAGGTGGATAAGAAGACATGATGACTAAATGCTATTTGATATCCTGGATTTAATTCTGGAACAGAAAAAGAGAGTGAAATTCCAATAAAACCTGGAATATGGTTAATATTAATATACACATATAAGATTTTTTTTAATTTCCCAAATGTTAACATAAGATGTGAACAGTATGGGAAATTAGATCAAGAGGATATGAGAACTCTGTATTTCCAGCTTTTGTAAATCTAAAATTATTCCCAAAGTTTTTTAAATCAACTGAACATGTACGTGTGGGTATATTTCTGGAGTCTTCTATTCCATGGATCAAGGTCTATGCTTCAGTCAGTATCATACAGACTGCGCTTACACATAGGCCAAGACTTGAACTGACTAGACACTAGATAATGTAAGTCTTCCAGCTGTATTCATTCTCCAAATTGTTTTGGTTCTTCTAGGTCTGCACTTCCATTAAATTTTAGAAGCAGCTCATCTATTTCTTGGGATGGGAGGGGACCTGTTGGGATTAAATAGATCATTGTGGGGACAAATGTCATCTTCATGTTGTTGAGTGTCCCAATCTATGAAGATAATCAATCTCTCCATTTATATAATTTTAAAGTTTCTCTAGCAATATTTTTCAGTTTTCAGTGCCTATCTTTGGTTAACTTATTCTTATATATTTTATGGATCTTGATGTTATTGAAAATGGAATCTTAAATTTTACTTTTAAATGTTTGTTAGTATATAGAAATACAATTAAAAATACATTGGCGTTTTATCTTAGGATCTGGCAAAATTCATTTATAAGATTTAATCTCTACAAATTCCTTACGATCTTAAGTGTATAAAAAATGCTGATTGCAAATAAAGAGTTTTACTTCCTCCTTTCCAATTTGTATTCTTATTATGCTATCCAGAACTTCCAACACAAATGTTGAATGAGAACAGATATTTTTGCTGTTTCTGATTTCATTTGCTGTAACCATGAAACTGGTAAAGGTAGAGAAGTAAACATTTATTGCTTTTTTGTTGAGGTTTCATCACAAAAGAATATTTAATTCTCTTAAATACTTTTTCTTCATCTATGGAAACAACCATCTGAAATTTTCCTTTCTTTTGATTATATAGTAAATTATGTGGATTGATCAGATGTCTAAAAAAAATTATGTTCTGGGCATGAATTCCAGCTAACCAAAATTTTTAAAATATATTATTGGATCTAATATACTAACTTTTAAAGAATGTTTACACCTAAAGTCATCAGGGATATTGGTTTATAAGTTTGTTACTTGAAAATTTTCATCTAGATTTGGTTTCAGGGTAATTACACTTATCTAACATAGTAAGTTGGAAAATGCTCATCCTGTACTTTCTGAATGTATTTGTAGAATTAATATTTCCTACTTAGATATTTGATATAATGCATCAATAAAGTCATTGAGACCTGGAGTTTTCTTTAAGGAAAAAATTTTAATGACAAATTTAATTTCTTCACTCTATTTGAGTATTCTAGTTCATTACTCAGGTCATTATGTATTTCAAGAAAATCCTCTATTTTATCTAAGTTGTCAAACATTTGAACTGTTATTAATCACTTCCTTATTTTCTTTTTATTGACTCTGTGAGAGTTACCTTTATTCCTATTAGTAGTTTGTAGTTTTTCAATTGTAATGATCATTTCAATGAACTACCTTTTGTTTTCAGTGACTTACCAGTTTAAGGGTTGGCAGTAATTTCTGTGAAGTGTTAGATAATAATTTAGATTTTGTGAACCACTTGGCTTCTGTTGCATAGTCTTTATTTTATTGTTTGACAACCTATTAAAATGTAAGAATAATTCTTAGCTTATATGAGGTGTATGGAAAAAAGCCACCAGTCAGATTTGATCCTTAGTCCAATCCATTCTAGTTCATTGATTTGTACTTATAATTATCACTATATCCTGACTGAATTTTGGGTTTTATTTGCCCATACCTTTATACCTATCTTTATAAAGGGGAGTTTGGATAATTTTTAGATACTTTTCTAGTAAAACACTCAAAGTTATAAAGTTTTGTCTAAGCTCTGCTTTAGTAACATCAATACTTTCATATATTATGCTTTCATCTCAATATTATCTAAATAGTTCCTAACTTCTGTGGGAAAAAGCTTTTCAAAATTCTGTTCTTTTCATGTTATCCAAAAAAATCTATGATTTGATTTCCTCCCATTTCACTCTATACACACTCCCACAATGCCATTTTGATGTATTATACCGTAAGAATGTCTGAAATAGTGTAGATTCAACTGTGAAGTATTCAATTGTAATAAGAACTTGAAGTTGAAATAAAAATGACACCTACATATTTGAGTGATTATCTGCATATAACACTTTAAACATTAATATCTTAATGGCAGGCATGATCATTTTTGTCTAACTTGCAAATCATTTAAAACTGTATTTTCAACATAAGGACAGTTTCATTTAGCTTTTAACTCTAACTGAAAACTTGGAAATATCTTAGTTCGTGTGTAGTATAATGTTTTAGAGTCCTTGGATATAAGATAGTTTCTCAAATTCCAGTTGTTTAAAATAATACCTGACTTAGTGTGTTCAAGAAATACCTATTAAGAAAGTAATACTACTGAAGTAGAAAAGAGAAAGTATCCTTTTAAAGAGGAAACAAGCAAATATATTGGATCAAAAGTCAAATATATTAGGAGGCAAGTTAAAAAAAAAAAGACAGGAAATTCCTGCCTATTTAATAATCATTGCAATACTGGCTAAATGTAGGAAACCATGAAGTAACAGGCAAAACACTGAAAATAAAGATACTGAATCTTCTAAGGAGACTTGAAATGACTATTAAAAGAGATTTGAACGTTCTTCTTGTTGAAGTCATGCACAGAATTAATGGACTGACAGTTGGGAAGGATAAAAGGCAGAATACATTCTAATGATTAAAAGCTAAAATTACTTTGTGATAAGTAATAAACCAAATACTTGGTTTTATGTAAGACCTAATGAGTTGGCTAGACCTGAAGGAAATTCTAAAAAACAAAAGTGTAACAAATTATTAATGTGATAGCACAACTTACATCATTATATAGTTTCTCAAACAATACTGAAGGGGAAGACACACATGTATATTTCAGACATGTTTGTTTAGAATATTAATCAAATACATTTATATCCCAGTTCAACATTCATCTTCAAAAATTACTAAAGACTAATAGAGAATTTCATGACTTCGATTTACTTTTTAGTTTAATCTTTTTTCATCTTTTATTTTTATTTAGTTGTCCACGCTGGTTGTTTCTCCTGGGGCCTCGGACTCAAATCCAGGGGTATAGGGCTTGCTACTTTGGAGGTGACTGACCTAACTGTTGTTCCACCAGAGCAGGCAAGTTTAATTTTTTAATATAAATTAATAACCACAGTTGTTATTCACTATTTTTAATATTAAAACATTTTAATTAAAAATCTAGGATAGAAATATTTTTTAAAAATTTGGATCAAACTCAATGGTGTATATCAGATTCACTTAAAAACTTTTATATCAATCACTGTTTTTATAATATTTCATAATACCTGTAACTTCAAGTTTATGTTGGGCTTTAAAAGGAAAGCATGACTAGATGCTAGAATTTGTAGAATTATTTGAGATAATAAAATAACAACTCAAAAATACAAACTAAAAAATAATAGTATAATTTCTAATGTTCAGACTGATGACAAAGAAATTTACAGGACAGCAAAATAGGTACCCCTGGCCATTATCTAAAAAAAGAGTATCGCCAATAACTTCTACACATAAGATATTGGAATTCAATAATCCCTTTAAAATACATATTTCTTGTTAATTTATTTAACATAGAAGCAGAATACAAAATACCATATTATATACAATCAAATTAAATTCAATTCTGTGTGAAGCTGAAGTGATATGGCAACCAACCCTACATGTCTCCAGTGGATTAGAATAATACGAGTTCTACAATGTTGGTCTGAATTCCAACCTTCCACTTACTAGTCATGTGGCCTTAGCTAGGTCAGGGCATTCTGGGTTCTACTTGCCTCATCTGTAAAATACTGATAGAATTTCTATCAAACATTTGCTGTAAAGATTAAATAAGTATACATTGAAATGATTAGCATAACACTTGTGTGGTTAAAAATACTGAATAAAGGAAGTAATTTTTTATAAATTCAATTCTGGTCACAAGGGTACAAAGATCCCAAGCTATGTAAAACAGTATTAGTGTAACTGCTATACTGA
This sequence comes from Solenodon paradoxus, assembly GCA_004363575.1. NCBI lineage: Eukaryota > Metazoa > Chordata > Mammalia > Eulipotyphla > Solenodontidae > Solenodon > Solenodon paradoxus. Next base: position 17,425 of record RJWH01006821.1, read on the forward strand.
GTTGCAAACTAACATGAGTATAATAGGAATTCCTTGGATAGAACTACTTTTGTCTTGTGTTTACAACAGTGTCTAAAGTCACTTTGTTGTATTCTTTCAGTCATTTGTAATTTAGTATCTTTCTTACCTCTGCATGCTTTACATTAAACAATACTGTTTTTAAGTTTTTCATTGACTTTTCATGTCATCAGAAATAAACTGGCTTCACACATATCAAGAAAGAGTGGGGGATGAGTTTTCAACTATTGTTAAATAACAAATTACAAAAAAAAATTGCTTTTTCAGTTGAAATTTATTATTTTACATTTTGTGTTTTAAAATGTGGGGGAAATGTGTCATTTAGTGTGGAAAAGTAATGCAGGTACAAATATCAATATTTAGGTAAACCAAAAATAATTTGGGTTATGTATGGCATTCCTACAGTGATCACATGGCCATCACCTTGTTATCCTGATTAATTTACCTACATTTATATGACTTTAAAGAACTTTACTTCACAGTGAATAAATCAGTCACATGTAATTGAGATTTTTTTTGAGCACACTTAAAACTTTTACTATTAGATATGAACAAAGAAGTCGAATACATTTTTTTGAAACACGATTTTTCAAAATTGCTTCTCAGTATGAATTTTCTGGATCTTAATGTTTATGAGGCTATTGTTGAAGGCTTCATATGTTTAGTGCATTCAGAGTTTCTAGCTTACAGGAATTACATGGTGTGTGATGAAATTTTAATCACTGAATTAAGTTTCATATTCCATAAACATGGTTTCTGTTCAATATTAATTCTCTGATGAGCAATGAGAGTAGACTTCTTGCTACTTTTCTTGAAAGCCTTTCTATAATCATTGCAATTATAGGGCTTTTCTCCAGTATGTTTTCTATAATGTATGGTGTGGTGTGTCTTCATGCTAAAGGCTTTTCCTTACTCGGTGCATTCATAGCTTCATCCCAGTGTGTATTCTCTGATGCACAATTGTGTTTTCTGGACAAAAACTTTCCTGCATTCATCACATTCAAAGGGTTTCTCCCCAGTATAAATTCTCTGATATTCAATGAACTCTGGCTGAAGGCTTTCCCACATTCATTGCATTGAAGCCTTTTTGTCCCCAGTGTGAGTTCTCTGATGTACAATGAGAGCTGACCTTTGAATGAAGGATTTTTTACACTCATTATATTCAAGTTGTGTCTCTCCAGTATGAATTCTATGATGTACACTTAGTTCTGACTTCCTGTTGAAGGTTTTTCTACACTCAGTACACCTATGACATTTCTTCCCAGTGTGAATTCTTTGATATACAATAAGCTGTGACTTCCAGATGATGCTTTCCCACATTCATTGTATTCATATGGTTTATTCCAGTATGAGCTCTTTGATGAAAACTAGTGCTGACTTCTTGATGAATGCTTTTCCACATTCACTACATTCATAGGGTTTGTCTCCTGTATGAGTCATCTGATGTACAGTGAGCCGTGACTTCTGAATAAAAGCCTTTTCACTCTTGTTACATTTGTATGCCACAGTATGAATTCTCTGATGCATTGAGTCCTGACTTTCTACTGAAGGTTTTCTAACACTTAATACATTTATATGATTTTTTGCTGGTTATAATTTTTGGTTGTGCAAAGATGTCTGACCTCTACATGAAGGCTCTGATGTGTTCATTACATGTTCTGTTCAGATGAACTACATTCCCCAATTCATTATATTCATGGCCAATCTCTTTAAATTCTAAATTGAAAGTCCAGTTTCAAAGTCTGAAAGAAGCCCAAGTGTGTATGATATTATTTCAGTCTTAAGTTTTGACAAGTACAAAATAACACACACACACACACACACACACACACAACAGGATGCTTCATTTTAACAGAATGGGCCACTACTGATAACTAGTATGGTCATATTTGGAATTTAAGAATATGATCTCTGAAGATAGTGGCATACCCTGGTGGAGCAGTGCCTTAATCAGCTGACTTTGGCTGGCACAATCCACCTACATCACAAAGACCCATGTTCATGTTCTTGGGCCAAGAGGAACAACCAAGATGAACTACTAAATAAAATTAAGTGCTTCTTCCTCCTGTATTTTCCTACCTGTCTGCCTCTGGCTCCCCTTCTTTCCCACCTACACCTTTTAAAAAAAAAATATGAAGATCAAAGAAACAGATGTAAAAAGAAGTGAGCAGGGGATCAGTGAAAAAAAGGAGTTGATGAAATCAGTGTCATAATCCCACATGGCCTCACACACTTCTTCTGCCTATACCTATTTCACCTAAAATCTCTTGAAGAGCAATGACAAACCAAGTAATAATTTAAGGAAAGATAAAAAAAAAGAAACTAATAAAGGGCACTGAAAAGAGTTAAGAGTGACCAAAAGAGAGATTAATAATCCACACTAAATATAAAAGATATTTTATAAGTAAATAGGCAGATGAGAGCATAACTACAGAGAAAGGATTTCAAAGTACATGCATCTTAAAGGGTCAGGTGAATTAAATAGGTATAGGATAGGACAAGGTCTATTTAAAGGGGACAATTATGAGTTAGAAGAAAAAGACATTTTAGAGATTAAAAAAGGCAAAAAAAGAAGGAAAAATATCTTGGGTCATTGGGTAATGGTGATGGGGGAAAAAAGAAAAGGAAAAAATTTAGGGCCCTGGAAGATGAAAGAGAACCACGAAACTGAAAATTCAAAGATAGATGGATGGATGGGAAAGAAGAAGGGAAGAAGGAAGGAAAGAAGGGAGGAAGAGAACCATTAAAGTACATGGACTTTGCTATATTAAAATAAATTAGAGGAACTGGTGGTGCTAAAGACACTAGAACTTAGCCCCAGTCCATTGTCTTTAGCCTCCAAAGAAAGAGCAGCATTTGTTACCCATTTTCCATTCATCTTAACTGGAGATATAGAAGCACAGTATTTGGTACTCAAAATTAATATTCTTTTGACACTTATAGATTAAAATGAAACTCAACAAGTATTCAGAGAACCACAAGTTTTTAATAAAAAAATAATAGGCAATGAAGTGGGTATGATGATGGGTTTATTATCTATCTATATATTCTTTGGAACTCCTCCCTTCAAGAGGTAGCATTCAATTCACCTCCCCTTGAGCATGGGCTGGACTTAGTGACTCACTCTAATAAACACATTAAGGTAGAAATAATGGTAACTGATTTTAAAGATTTTGTATAAAAGTAACTGTGACTTGTTCCTTGGTCTCTCTCAGATCACGCACTCTCTCTCTGAGGGAAGTTTGCCCATACCATGAGAACAGACCATATGGGGAGGAATTGAAATCTCCTGTCAACTGACAGCAGCAAGGAAGGGAATGCTCCTGTCAACCGTCAGGTGAATGACTCATTTTAGAAGTAGATCCTACAGTTTCAGTCAAGTTTTCAAATGACTGCAGCCCCTGCCAACATTTGATTACAACTACAGGAGAGACCACTCAGCAAAGCTATTTCAAATTCCTGGCCTACAGAAATTGTTAGTAAAAAGATATTTGTGTGATGCCACTAAATGTTGAAATAACTATTATGCAGCAATAGGTACCTGATACCAAAACTCTCCGAAGGAAGATGTGCTTACCCCACTATGACAAGGTTGCTATAGTTCTCCAGCATCACATCTCTGTGCAGGTTTCTTTGATCAGAGTTCAGTTGCTGCCATTCCTCCTGGGTCAAGGCCAGAGACACATTCTTGAATGACACAAATCCCTGTTACAGGACATACCTGTTCATTCTAAAATGAAAAACACTGGGTGATGTGTAGAAGATATACGAGATATAATTGCTGCTATCGCTGTGAAGTTTATAACAATCAAAGAAGGTATTTTCTGTAAGGCCAATTTTGAGTTCTACTATGCAGGAGAAGCAAAATCCATATTACGAAAAACTTGTCATTGTTAAGTCACTCATTTTCTTTCCATCAGCAAGCATTTATCAAACACCTATGTGACCAGCACTATTTAGTGCTCAGAATATAAATCTGAGTCACAGGAAGTTTTCAGACTGTTATATGGAATCAAACAAGTAAATATATAAATGTTATAAAGTGTTAACTGGGTTCTGATAGAAATAGGAAAGAATGATTTTATTTGGGAGATGTTGAGTTGGAATTTATGGAAAGTGTTAAGTTATAAATCTTTTAAAAAAAATGAATAGTGTACCTTTTGGTAAGATGTAGAAGAGGGAGAAAGTTCACCAGGTTGAGAGAAGAGTAAGAAAAAAGACATGGGACATGAAAAAGAATGAGGTAAATTTAAAAAACTATAAGGACTTCAGTATAATGCTCCCAAATATCATTTATTTACATGCCATCTACACCATTTTTACCATATCTGCATGTCACCTGCACTATTATTAACTTAAGAGTTTTAGTTCAACTCAACTGCACTTAAATAAATTTAAAGGGAAATTACTAAAGGGAATGCCAGTATCCCTTGTCATAAAATGAAACTTGCCTGAAAGAAAATAGAGATTTTAAAAAGTTGTGACAGTCCCTCTCATCCAGACTTACCAGATCAGTTCAAATATATGTATTGTCTCAGTTCAAATGTCACATCTGAGTCTTTCCAGATGCCTCAGGCCTTTCTTCTGACTTTCACAGAGAGTTCAAACTATGAAACAGATTTAAGGTAAGGGATGCTGCAGCCTGAACCAAAACCATGGCAGTGAGAGCAGGGAGGACAAGCTGAAGATATATCTGGGAGGTAAACTCACCAGGATTGATGAAGATTGATTGGATAAAAGATAAAGGGTAGAAGTAGAAAATTAGACTAGCATTTCCAGCATGGCCATCGGGATGAAGAGTGATGTCATTTAGTATGTAGAATATATATTAGAACAAGCAGGTAAAGTATGGAGAAGGAAGATAAATTCTATAAGAGAAACATCCTACAGAGGTAATTTCCGAAAATCTGGAGCTCGTTAGAAATGTCTGTGCTGGTAAATGATTGACAAGTCAGCTTTCAAGAAGGAAGCTGATACTATGAATGTGACTGAAACTGACCAGACAGGGCACAGAGTGAAGGCAGGGAGAAGGCGAGGGAGCTTTGCGAAAGGGTTTTTGAGGAAGAGACTTCTGCTTTAAGTATTTAGTTATTTACAAGAGAATAAAAGAAGAAATTACCTTGTTTGTTCACAACATAAAATCAAGACTAGAAACAATGTCTAGGAGAATGATGGAACTCTCCTGCTCCCCTCAACATCCTTACAGGCAAGAGAACCCGGTACATGGCTGTATGTGCGCAGTGCAGCTGAAATGCACTGTGATCCTTCTAGGCCTTGAGCTCCAATCACGGATCAAGAGTCACCTTCTCCCCAAACGACAGCACAGGTTCCTACATACCTATTATAGCCCCATTCACTGACCCAAAATAACCCTTACTTCTATGGGATCCCAACCCATGGCCTTAAGAGCCCCAGAATCATTCCCGCAGACACACCCAGTCACTACACCCACAGATTCCCAACCGTCGCTACGCTCTTCAGAGTTCGCTTCCAGTAGCGCCATAAATACCAAGCTTCACAGGGCAGCCATCACTAGTTTGGGCAGGCCCCCTTAAATACCAGTCACCATGGAATCAGAAATTACCAACCACAACTGACCCTCACTCGCTAATCATGCATGACGCTCCTACTCCCAACCAGCAGCCAGCGTCACTGTGTCTTGAACCTGGGTCCTTGGGATGTATGTGGACTACCTCCAGTGGCCTTATCCAATAGGCCACCAGCGTGAGCCTATACACGGGTGTTTTTTTAACATACGAAAGAATTTAGACAAGTCACAGACAGAAGGGGAAAGCTCCAACAGAAAAGGAGAATTAAAGATCCAAAAAGAGAAAATTCCCTGGTGGAAAATGATCCTAAGACAGGAGAAAAATCTAGAGTTATGTAAGAAATCAAAAACAAAGGAGGCAATCAAGAAATAATCTGACTATATTTAAAATATTTTAATTCAGATGGGAATCAAAAACAGTAAAAATTTAAAGTACTACTTGAAAAATGTCTTCAGAAACTTATAGACAAAAAGAAAATCCACAAGTATAAAATAAAGGCAGGAGTCTCAATAGTAATTAAGTTAAACAATGAACTTTTTCATATGAATACAGATTTAAAAGATTAATAATACCCAGCGTGAAAATAATCACATATGGAATTATTCATATACACAGCATGGGTGGCAATTTGACAGTGTACTCAAAATGTAATATGTGCCGAAACAACTTTTAGAAATAAAGGGCACACGCTATTTACCTGTCTGCAAAACTTCTTCTAAGGTGACAGTAATCAACTCAACGTAATATTGGTGCCACAAATAAAGCTAATGACTATTTAACTTTGGTATTGGAGGTATCATGGTGGGAAGAGATGCCATATAGTTTGTGACAACCCCCGTGGAAGAAGCACAACATAAGCACCTGGCAAAGTCAAGTCATGTGCAGTGGAGAATTCTGTGCTTTTATGAAACATTTCCTGGTATTCTGTTGCATCCTTGGTAAAGATGGAATGCATGACCTTGGGTCATCAAATGACTACCATACTAAAACTACCCATTGTGAAGTAGAACCTCTCAAATCTATCAAATCCTGAGGTTGGTGGGTTCAGTGAAACTTCATTGTAAGCTGGAAGTGGGACACCCAGCAACAGCAGGTATAAGCAATCCAATGACGCCCACCAGCGCTACATTAGCATCCCCTGCAAGATCTTCCAGTTGTCATCTGAATGTTTTGAGTTCTTTTTGTGTGTAGAGCAAGCAGGAAAGAGAGGAATCACCATTTCAGAAGAAGTGAATAATCTGGATATCAGTAGAAAGTGGTCTGTTATCACACAATGGGGTCCGGGAGGAGATCTTGAGCCCAGTGATGCACTTAGTACTCCTTGCCCAATTCTGACTATAAATGTACAGTTTTCTATCCAAGAAGAGTATAATGACCAGTATTTCATGTCTGAGGCTGAGAGTGGAGAAGATATTTCAGGTATCTACTGTGGTCCTGAGAGCTATGGTTTATCCAACTTTTCTAATTTCTTGCCAGAGAGGGACTCAGAAATCCTAGAGGTTTTATTTCACAGATATATAGATATAAAGATATAGATATACATGCAGAAGTGTATCTGAGAAGAGCAAGGTACGGATTATGAGAGACCTAAATTTCATACCTAGAGTCTTCTTCAAGAAGTGTTACAGATTAAGGTATGATATCTGATATGATATGATATGATATAAGATATTGCTCAGTTTGTTTTACTTTTCTAATTGTTTAGTATTCTGCATTGGATTTCCATACCTCAGTCCTTGTATCCCTGCAGGAAAGAATTTAAGTGAGGTACCGATATGCAAAAAGACTGACTGATTGCAGAAGAAAATTTAATTGTAGAGAAGCAGCACTTTTCAGAGAGAGGAAAGTGCACCAAGCAGTTTAGAGACAGTACATTCTTGGAGAGGACAGGCTGAATTCAAGTGGGTACAATAGAAAGTGTAAAAGAGACAGTACATTCTCAAAGAGGAGAACGGGCTGCCCCAAGTGGGCTCAGCAGCCCATGTATTCTTTCCTGGGGCCTTATATTCCCTACCTATCCTCCCTTGGGCCTTCCCCAGGGCCTGATTCTGTTCCTGTCTTTCCTGTTTGTTGACAGGTAGTTACATAGCCAAACACTTGCTGCACATGTTCCTTTCCATAACCACCTAAGTGACACCCACGGGGGGCTGGGGCACAACCACAATGCTGGTTTTATTATAATGACATTATAATGAGGGAAGTCTGCTAAGGACAAGGCTTTTGCTCTTTCTGTACATGTGTCCCCATCCAGTTCCTACCGGAGACCGGATTGTCTGACCACTGTGTCTGACTCCTATGGTTTTTGATTGGTTGGGGCTCTTGTGTCACTGTAATCAAGAGATATCTGTCATCTCATGTCTGTGTGATTCAGTGCTCAGGAAGGTCCCAGAGCTTAAAAGATGTCGCTGGCCTTGAGAGGGTTTAACTGATTCAGTGTGTCAGACTCCCACCCAGTGCTTATATCTAATAGGTGTTCTTTAATAAGACAGACTTTGTCTCTGAGAGCCCTAGACCCGGTGCTTATGTCGAGCCAGATCCCCGACAGAAGGACTTGCTGCCCGGCTGTGAGAAGTGCACTGGGAAGACAACTTCTGGCTATCAGCTACTTTAATGTGGGTCTCAGCTAGAGAGAGCTGCCTCCCTCAACGTCATCCTTGGCAGGACAGCCTGCATCTGATGAGCAAGGTGGGGGTGTAAAGTCCCACTGCAGAAAAACTTGCTTAGAAAACATTATTCCAGTGCTCCACACCAGGTTTCCAAAAGATATGTTGGGTCTGCAGTGCATGTTGACTTCTTCCTTTGCTCAATCCTGCTTCTTCCTTTCATAGCTATTGTACTTGAACAAACGTGTGATACTTCCATATCTCTCAGTATCTGTCTCCAGAGAATCCAGTCACAATTGTATTGCAATCAGAGAACATATTCTGTATGATTTTGTTTTAAATTGAGTGAGACTTGTTTTGTGACCCAGCAGAGTTTCTGTCTTGGTATATACACCTATGTCCACTTATTCTGTCTCTAGAGCAGCAATACAAATCATGGCTCAATTGCTTTGTGGCTAGTTGAAGAGTTAGACGTCGCTGTCTGAACGCATATTTCAGAAATCAGCCAGAGTCTCAGGCAGAGTTTGAGTTGCCCTACTTTAAGTTTCTCTTTTCTGGGATGCTCCCCTCAGTTTCCAGGGGCTGTGGGTGCCCTGAACTACATCCCGTGATTTTTCCATAATGAAAAATTGCAAGCTTTTAATTGAATTACTCCCATTTGCCACATTAACTTTTGCCTGTTGTAAGGAAGACAAAAAAATTCCCACAAGAAATTTGATCTAACCTCCCATCACTGCCTTCTTGCAAGTTTCCATTTAATTGCTGTAGGCTGCCTGCTGTGTCACTCTTTAGTACTCTGGGTAACTGTCATGCCTACATGTGAATCTGTTTTGTCCAGGGTTGATTATCATTCTCTATGGGAGGTTTAGACCTTGTAGAAAAATACTTGACCACACAGGAGATGGAAAACCATGAAACAAAATAAAGTTTATGTATGAAAAGGTAAAAACTATTTAGAAAAACATAAAACTGAATCTTAAACTCATAGTCCTAAAGAGAGGTGCTCATAATTACATTTTATTACACATTTTCTGACATATGTATTTATGTATATACGTACTTTTAAGTTAAGATCTTAATATGCATAGCATTTTGTAAAGTGATTTTTATTTAATCATTTCAGATGTCAATAGATTGATTTGCTCAACATCCATTATTCAATATGCTTGATCTTTTCCTTTACTATAGGTTAAAAAGCTAAACGTTTTATTTTTTCAAGTCTCTCAAAATAGCTGGGGTGACTCATTTCTGGTCAAAAATATGTTAGCAAAAGTGCTAGCAGGGAAAGTTTATGGAAAACTTGTGCTTTCTTCATTATTAGATCACTCGATTGATGCCTAGAGATTCAGAATCTAATACATTCCTAACTCAGAATAATACAGGATCAGCATTTGCATCTTCTTAAATATAATTTGAAAACAAGACTTTTACTGCTGTATTATTCTTTGTTTTGAGAGTATCATCTCTATTCAATCAACTAACTAGCAATGTAAGCTATATCTAATTTTTCTGTGTTCTGTGATAAATATTACAATACATTCTAATTATGAATCGTGGAATAGACTCCTGGAAGTATGATTGCCAGACAGATTAAGGCTTTTAAACATACCATCAGATTTACGTTTTATTCGGTTGTACAGCCTATACTATCAAGAATAGCATATAACACATCTTGTTTTCCACTTCTTTTCTAAATTTAATTATTTGTATCCTAATTTAATTTTAGATTTCCTATAATATTTTCCCTCTTCTTTATGTTGGAGGACATCAACATATTTTTCTCTCTTCCCACACCCTCATATTCTAAAATATGTATGCCTTGGATGCACACACACATACACACACACACAAACTTGTGTCCTTGCCCTCTCAGTCTGCCTGTGGTACCATATAAGTGAGAAGTGAGAATGAGCTTATTCCATCATTACTACTACCTTTCAAACTACATTCCCCTAAACTTCCATTCTCTTTTCTTGATTTGATTTTGTACTTGTCACCATCTTTCATGCTCTGTATTTTATTTGTTTATTGCCTGTTTCCCACTCTACAATTAAGGTCTATGAGGACAGGGTCCTTCTCCTTCTCTTGGCTACTGTATCTCTAAGGACTTAGAATAGTGCCTAGTCTACAGTAGATGACTAATATTACCTGAATAAATGTTTCCACACTACATATCTATAGCTATATGCCCCTTCACTAGTTTATGTTACAGAAATGTTTCAGAAACATTTTTAAATATTTTAAAAATGTATGTAAACAATTTTTTAGTAAGAAGTTATCAGACCAGCAGCAGCAGCATCCCCTGAGAGCTAATTAAAAATACAAATTCTCAGGCCCCACCATCAACCTGCTGGACCAAAAACTCTGTGGTGAGGCCCACTTCTAAAGTCTGTGTTTTAGTAAATCCAGGCAATTTTGATGCATGCTATCATTGATTCACTCACCTCTATATGTCTATTTTTAGACATCCATTCTTCATTAATTGATGCTAACCTCTAATTCATTTTTCACTACAGAGGGTAACTTTCAGCATTCATGTCTACTGTTTAGTCACACCTAACTTCTTGACTATCCCAGGTATGGTACTGTGTTCTCCAAGAAGTATCAGAAATTTAATCTTACCATAACCTGCAACTGTTTTATCCTTCTAAAAGGTCTAGGGATTACACAGTTTTACACAATGATAATTCATTCTATGCATAACACCAGATTTCCACAGGTAATAAATTACTGTCAGAAATGGCTTTCATGCTGTATTTTCTTCCTCTGAGAGCTCACTTGAAAATGAAGGCATAATATCTATGTGTTATCTTTCAACACATACACACAAATTCTCGGTATTTACCTATTTTAATTTTCTAAAGTGAGGTCAGGAAGGCAGAAACTTCAATGGAAAGTATTTGCAAAGAAAATATTTAACCATATATTTGCTTAAGGTCTATTATTATCCCAGACTAATATATATAAGTCAACTATTTCTCAAGCAAAATCGAACTTATTGATCTGAGGGAAAAATGAATTAATGTGTTGTGAACAGAGTAAAAGGTGACACACATGCCAAATATTATTCTTAAATTACAAAATTATTTTCGTTCTTATTATCGCTGTTTTTAGTGTAGCAACTTGCATTTTATAACAGTTGAGGGGTGCCTGGTGGAGTAGCAGTTAGGTCAGTCTCCTCCAAAGAAGCACAGGCCACACACCCCTGGGTTTTGAGTTTCAAGCCTGAGGGGAAACAACCAGTGGGAACAACTAAAATAAAAGGAAGACACTTTTTCCTCCTCTTTCTTCCTGCCTCCCTGCCTACTCACCTTCATTCCTGCCTGCACCTTTCCTTAAAAAAAGAACAAAACAGTCCAGCTTTCTTTTCATCTATACTCAAGAATAAAAATGAATATCAAGATGTGCATTGGAAAATATCTCCTGTGCAAACTCAAATTGACTCAGTAATTTCCATAATGTATGCTTACCAATGATTCTGAGGCCAAGTCTAGACTCACTCAGAAAGTGTGCAGTGATCCACTAACAATATCTATATTGGGTAAGACCAGGGAGTACTGGTATTTATTGCAATGCATTTGTAATTCCTGATTGAGGTGTTTGTGATAAGTGCTTTGAATATAGGATAAAAAATGAATTACTGTTCAAAAATTATTTAAATTCACCCGTAATTATTCATCATCAGTCTTTAAGAAATGTTGCACAGAAGAAATATAATTGTTAGAGTTGCAATTCAATTTTAATAAAAGGATTTGTGTTTGTTAGAAAAAGTGAGTTAAATATCAAATTTAATACCATATATTTAGATTCATCATTATTCACAAAGAGGCACAGAAACTTTCAATTTTCAAACAATACCAGAGACTGGGCTCTGAAAATTTTTGTGTTGATTTATAAAAGAATTTTAATTGTGAAAATAATACATGTACATGACAAAAGAATGCAAACAGTATATAAAAAAGAAGGCCTCCCTCCCATCCCAGACCCCATTTAGGTACTACTGTGTCAATAGCAACTACTAATAAAGCTCTCTGTATTGTTTCCAAACCACATCCAGTCACAAACAAATATATGTATATATACATAGCGACAGAAAGACAAGCAAACACAAACACACTTTTTTACACAAGTGGGGACATACTGTATAAATGGCTCAGCAAACTGCATTGTTCATTTAACAATATATATTTGGCATCATTCCTTACCAAGAGGTTTGTATTCTTAATTGCTTACTTTCATTTTCTCTTAATTTTGTGTAACTTTTTTTGCATAAATAACAACACTCTTAAAAAGTTGTCTGCAGAAGCTAAGAAACTCATTAGAAGTAGCTGAGCAATAATATTAAAGTTGAAGCTTATGCTAATGACCACATTTATACAAGGCAATAAACATATGCAGATCCAATTTTCATATACCTTTGCTTAACAGACAGCACCCAAACAACTCAGGAATTGTCAGCATATGTAATTTGCTTCTCTACAGATCTGATTATTCAACTTATTCACTATGTAGAAGGCCTTGTATTTCAACCTAAATATTTTAGGTTCATTTTAATGACTATTATTTTAATCATGTTAATAACTATTATTAAACAATATTTTCCATAAAATATTTCATAATAAGTTAAAATTATCCATCCATTGTTTCTAAGCAAAGATTAATTTCAAAATCTCGCATCTGTAATGAGGTGCAACTTCTTGATAAAGGTATTTTAATATTCTTTAAATTCAGAATATTTCTAAGGTGAAACAAAACCTTCAATTCAGTTAAAATATTTCTCACATTAATTTCACTGATGAGATTTCTCTTCTGGATGAGTTTTCACATGCTTGGTAAGGGATGCATTTTGTTTGAAGGCTTTCCCACATACATTGCATTCATAGGGTTTCTCTCCAGTATGGGATCTCTGATGTATGACAAGTTGTGACTTTGCGTTGAAGGCTTTTCCACATTCATTACATTCATAGGGTTTCTCCCCAGTATGAGTTCTCTGGTGTACAATGAGGTGTGATTTTTGGCTAAATGCTTTCCCACATTCATCACATTCATAAGGTTTCTCCCCAGTATGAACTCTCTGATGTTGAGTGAGCCCTTCAATTTGTTTGAAGGCCTTCCCACATTGATTACATTCAAAAGGATTTTCACCTGTATGAGTTCTCATATGGTAAGTTAGAGATGAGCTATGTCCAAATGCTTTTCCACATTCCTTACATTTATAGGGTTTTTCCTTAGTATGTGTTCTTTGATGTATAACGAGGTGTGACTTCTTGCTAAAAGCTTTCCCACATTGATTACATTCAAAGGGTTTTTCACCTGTATGAATTCTCATATGTTTAGTAAGGGACGAGCTATACTTAAAGGCTTTTCCACATTCATTACATTCATATGGTACTTCACCTGTATGAGTTCTCACATGTTCAGTAAGAGATGAATTATATCTAAAGGATTTTCCACATTCCTTACATTCATAGGGCTTTTCCCCTGTATGAGATCTTGCATGTTGAATAAGATTTGAGCTATGCCTGAAGGTTTTCCCACATTCAGTACATTTATAGGGCTTTTCCCCAGTATGAACTCTTAGATGGTCAGTGAGGGCATGTTTATGACCATGAGCTTTACCACACTGACTACATTCATATGGTTTTTCTCCAGTGTGAGTTCTCTGGTGTACAACAAGATGGGACTTTTGACTAAAGGCTATCCCACATTCATTACATTCATATGGTTTCTCCCCAGTATGGATTCTCTGATGGTCAATAAGTCCTTGTTTATGGCTCAGAACCTTCCCACACTGATTACATTCATAGGTTTTCGCTTTAGCTTGAGTTTTGTCATGCTTAGTAGATAAGCTATGGTTGGATGATTTCTCATGTTTCTCTCCAATTTGAATTTTGACACATGTAGTATGGGATAAGCTATGAGGAACTAGCTTCTCATATTTTTTGTCATTTTCAGTTTTGTCATGCTTATTAGATGAGCTACGGTTAGATAATTTCTCATGTTTCTTTTTAGTTTGACTTTTGTCTTTCTTTGTATCAGGTAAGTTACAGCCAGATGATTTCCTGTGCTCTTTCGTTGCATTAGCTTTCTTTATTACACAGTTTCTTTTATTACCAGGTAAATCTAAATTCTGTTTTAAACTCTGACCATGTGAGTCAAATTTAAGAAGCTTTTTTTTTGAAGTAACATGTTTTGTACTCACGTTTTTTTCCCCTAATGAACTATATTCATGGCCTATCTTCTTAGTCAGGGTTTTTTTCTTGAAAGAAGCTTCCATAAGGAGTTTGATTTGAGATTTCTGGTGATTCTCTAGGTGGTCATCATTGTGTTGGAATTCTTCTAAAAACAGAATTCAGCGAGACAATCTATTGAATATTTGCAGTTTTATATTTTTAAATAAAACTTGTAAAGATGTTGTAAGGTTGAATCTTTATTAAAATCTAGTATCTTATAGTGAATGAAATATCAAGCACAAATATCCCTATTCTCTTTAACTTGGGGTGGAAAGTGCTGTAGTAAAAATAGGAAAAGAAGGTTATCAATAGTGCTTAGACATAGCTTTGATGTTTATAAACATGACCTTGAAACCTTGGTTAGAAGACCAAATAAACACAAGGAGCAGTGAGTAGGGATGGAGGAGGTTAAGGGAGCTTGTAATTGTAACTGGCGCTTTCTGAGGTCTTGCCTCAGACCAAGCTGCCCAGCTTTTATAACTGTCAACGCCCTTATAGCATTGGCTCCCATATGTGATATTGTATGTTATCTAACTTTCCATGGCCATAATTTGAAACACATCTATCTCAAGTCAACATAAGAGACATCCTCCAAAAAAGTTAGACTTTATTCTCAACTGGGTACTTACATTTATATATAATGTAAGACAAGTACAAGTAAAGTCATGTTTTCCCTATGTAAACAGAGTTCATCAGAATGAAGCCTACACCTACAGAGAAGCAGAGATATAAGATCACATGTCCTCAAAGAGACAATTTGTATAATCTTAATTCCTAATGTTTTCCCAGGTCCTGGTTCTAGTCCCTGCGAAGTTCTGCCCTTGGGTTATAAGAGATATATCTATATCTTTATAATAAATTGTTTTATTTACTTAGGCAAGCTTAAGTAAATTTTTACCATTGCACTCCAAAAAAAAAAAAAAAAGAGAGAGAGAGAGAGAAAATAAGGTAAGTCCACCAAGGAGCATTGAAATAATACTGAATAGTTTATAGGTGATTGAGGGAATAAGGCTGTTCCACTACTACTAATCATGATCACTATAATAATGACATCCCTGTATTTAAGAAAAATAATAACCCTACAGTTCTTAGAGGTCCTGATGTTTTTGTTATATAACAAAATTCACAGTAATGAGTTGGCAAGCAAACTTCACAACATTTGGAGATACAGTGTACATACATACTTGTTTTCCAAGAGTTTGACAGGAAGTACATCTGTTTCTGCCAGGTGACTCTGTTAATTGCAATTATAAATTTTAAGCTTATTCCAAGCTCTGAGTGATTTCTCACATTCTTTCTTACACATATTGTGCACTGATGTATTTTATGAAACTTCTAAGCCCATGTTTCCCTTCTCTGAGACCACCGCCCATTATGACAGAGGTAGGCTGCCCTGTTTGTGCTATTCAACTCACCTTTTGACTGAAAATGATTGGATAGTGGTAAACACCAGGCCCCAACTAGTCCAATTATATTCTCTCTCCTAAGACTTTAGAATTGAACCAAATATTTCTGTTAGCTAGATACACATACTACCTATGTAAAAAACAAAACAACTTAAGAATTGTGTCTATAATTTTGGGATAGCCTTCTTCAACTATGTGCATGGAAAAGCATAACAAGTTTCAGAGTTGCAAGGTGGAAACTTAAAAGACTCGAGAGAAACAGGTATAAGAATTCCCATAACCTAAAAAAAAAAAAAAAAAAGGAAAAAAAATTACTGCCTTGGTCATAAAAAACACTACATGGATAAAGTGAAAGCTGGGATAAACAAAAAATTATATTATCTGAATATACAGCCAGGAAATACTGCTACATTTGTGGAAGACTTTCAAGAGATTGGTTCTCATAGAATAGAAGATCAATTTTTATAAATATAGACATAATAGTAGTATAGATACTACAGGTAGAAGTGAAGTCATCAGCTGCTTCTTTGTTTAGGAAATTTTAAGTGATGCAAGCATCTTGGGAAAAAGAATTTAACAAAAAAAACTTTTATGTAGCATTCTGAATGTTCACAGATACTGAAGAGGATAAAAGAAAATTTCCTTTTGGAAAGCAAGAGATCAAAATGCAAACCTTTTCCCTTGAAGTATATTATTGTAATAACCTTTGATAACAATGATTTGAGTTGGTCCCCAACTGACATCTGTCAGCAGAAAAATATATGAAGCTCTACCAGAGAAGTTTACCATGAGGGAATCTGAACTAGTGAATTGGTATAATAGAGCAAGCCCATGGGAGAGTTGGGTCTCCAAATCCTGGGATTAAAAGCATGTGATTAAGGCTGTACAACCCTATCCTAAATTTGAGACAGTAACTAAAACACGAGTTGCAAGTTAAATGACTAACTTCAAAAACAGAAATATGGAGTTCCCCAGGCCCAGCAAATCATTGGCAGGAATAGAAATAGTTCTTGCTGGGAGAAACTTCAAGTATTATATAAAAAGTTGAACCAAGAGAGAGAGTCATGCAACAATAACAAAGATGTAAGAAATAAGTCAGGATTGTTTTTTAGTTGTAAAACCAAGTATCGGCAAGAAAAGTAAAGATATCCAGAACTGGAGTTACTAAGGGATACATAAAAACCTCTGTGAGGTCTCTCTTCAATTTTAAGAATTGGTTCTTCTGGTCTCAGGAAATTCAATGAGTCTTGGAAAATCCAGAGATAGAGGAAGCTTGAAAGAGCAGTGCAGACATTCTGTTACTACAAGGACTATAGAGACATAAATAATAACTGAATATATTAACAATTGATGGCAGTATCGAAGATGGATAATGAATTGATTCAACAAATCTACCTGAGAATTAGAGCAATTTAGATATCAGGTAATATAAACTTGATCTAGGTAAAATCAGTGAGCACTGAGGGAATGGAGGGGGAAATAACACAGAACCAAGGAGAGAGAAGTACAAGAGTGAAGAAGTGAGCAGTAAGACAGAAGAAAGAAAGTGAAGATTCCCAGGACTCCATGGAATAAAGGTCTAAAATCAAGTAAATTGTGATAAAAAATAGGAAAGGGGAAGTAAGATCTAATTTAGAAGGATAAAACTTTCCATCTGACACTCTGAGATTGAGTTGTCCTTTAAGCAAGTAAAATATGAATGCAAGACAAGAGAAGATCTATTTGACAAGATAAATTTGTCTTGGAAGTCATCAGTGTAGACTAATTTGTATCTGCACAAAGGATGATTCCTTTGAGGGACATACAACAGAAACAGATAGTAGAAGTCAAACCTTAGGGACAATTCATCAAAGTGGGAAGGAAGAGAATCTAGTGAAATAAATGGTAAAGAAGCACTTAGAAACATCAGATTAAAGTGATACCATTAAAGCAAGTTGGACAAGAATTTCAGGCTGATTAAAACTATTAAAATATGCACTGTGGTAGACCCTGGTGGCTTGGTGGTTAAGTCCATTGGTCATAGTCCACATACACGCCACAGGTTCATGACCCAGGACTGGGGGGAACAACCAAAATGAACAACTAAATAAAAAATAAATAAACATTTCTTTCTCCTCTCTCTTCCTGCTGCCTGCCTACTTGCCTTCATTCCTGCCTGTGCCTTTCCTTTAGATATACAGAGAGATAGATATAGATACATAGATACAGATGTATCTATCTATATATATATACATATATATGTATATATGCACTAGATGACAACAGTGGTGACTTTAAAGTCAGAAATTTAGTCAGAGACATGAATCCTGTGGGATTTGACCACAGACATTAGGGAGAAGGTGGAAATAATGATGTATCGTAGACCACAGGTCTACAGCACGTCACTGTAAAAGGAGGGAAATGGAATGCTATTAGGGCAGCTGCACTATATCAAGAGATTTGGAAAGGGAACAAGTTTAACAATGCCTGAATACTTCAGGATAGAAATTTGATGCCGTGGAGGCTCAGAGAGTGGGTAGAGGGAGGGAGAAAGGTGAGGATACTAGGAAGAAGGAAGATAATTTTAAAAAGCGTTGCTTCTGATACGGTGCCGGAATGGGCTTTAGAGAACAACTAAAATGCTCGCTGCTCCTGGAAGCTGAGCGATGGAGCACAGACGAGGAGAGATCGCTGTCTGGGACAGTTAGACAGCTGTGGGGCTAGTACCAAAGGTTTAGAACACTGGTGTTCACGGTTTTTTCCTTACCTTAACCTGAGTGTTGTGATACATGCCACTAGTTGGAAGACTACACCTCCCCTGCTGTGTGCTCTTTTCAGTCCTCCCTGTGGTAGGTTTCCTAACATGTTGAATTCAAAAGTGTTCAAATGATCTGCTTTAGTCAATAAATTGTGAGCAGAATGAAATATCTACGGCTTCCAATTAGAGACTGCCAATCATGTAGGCGTGCCCTGGTGGAGCAGTGGTTGGGACAATGGTCTCCCAAGGATGCAGGCCACATACCCCTGGATTCAAGTCCTGGATCCAGGGGGAGGCAACTGGTGTGAGCAACTAAATGGAAATGGAAAGGAGTGCTTCTTCCTCCTCTCCCTTCCTGTCTGCCTGACTACTTGCCTTCATTCCTGCCTGTACCTTTGCTTTAAAAAAAAAAAAAGAATCACCATGTGGTTCCACTCATTCTTCTTTCCCTGTGACGTATGACCAGAACTTGCCCAATAGGGACTCCTCTTCATGTGTATGGTGCCCAAATGAAGATAATGTGGAGCAGGTTCATTCCTTTATGAAGCATAACTTAGCCTAAGCTGACTCATGTGAATGGTATAACCATACTCCTGAAGGTAGCATGCCTTACAGCTCTCGTGAACATCCTAGGAGAAGCTCTAATCACATGGACAACTTATTTATGGAAAGGATTTAGAATTGCCAAGATTAGGAAATCTTGGTAGATTGAACTCTTCTTCCAGGAGAGTCTGATGTCTTTCTACTGCTACTTCCTGGTTATGAAAAAAGGGCATGGGATCTTTAAGAAGATTTTAAGAATAAATTATTCTTTGAAGGACTGCAAAGAGTAGGAACTTACCTCCACTAGCTTCTGTTTGCTTAGGTCTTGCTAATTTACTTGAATCACTTTGACCCTGACTGGGTCTTTTTCTCTTCCCCAACAACAGCTCTTCTCCTTTTTCTAACTTGGAGATCATGTCTGGTTTAGAAGCTTGATATCCTGCTCATGAGAAATGAATGGTAGAAAATGAGTGTTAGAAAAACCACCATCCCAGAAATTGAGCCCTAACCTTTGAGGTTCAAAATCTTT
This sequence comes from Solenodon paradoxus, assembly GCA_004363575.1. Classification (NCBI taxonomy): domain Eukaryota; kingdom Metazoa; phylum Chordata; class Mammalia; order Eulipotyphla; family Solenodontidae; genus Solenodon; species Solenodon paradoxus. Next base: position 37,043 of record RJWH01006821.1, read on the forward strand.
AAAGGATAAAGAAGACTTGTGAACAAAAGAATCAGTAAATATTGCCATTAAAAAGGACAAAGAATACATTGTTTCTTAAGTTTCACAAGGCAGATGCCCATCGGCTTCATCTGTACTGATGTCCTCTTTGTAGGCAGGAGAACAACTGCCTAGTACCCAAAAGGGATTAAAATACTTTGACCCATAAGAATCAAGGCTGAATTTATAAAGGATTTCAGAGAGAAGATATCATAGTAGACACTTTTTGAATTAGAAAGGCACTGTCCTTACCCATCGAGGCAAAATTGCTGTAGTTTTCTAACATCACATCCCCATACAGGTTTCTCTGAGTCGGATCTAGTTGCTCCCATTCCTTCTGGGTAAAGGCCATAGTCACGTCTTTGAATGTTACTGATCCCTAAAAATAGCAGGTTCCTATTCAGTCTAATGTTATCCACATGAGTGATTTGGACAATAATGACTTGTTCTTACCTTGACCATTCATTTTGTTTTATAGGACACCTCTACACAGTTTGGCATTTTTTTGAGAATCAAAAATCATATTAAGCAATATTCCTATTATTAACTGAATGCTTATGCTCCCCCAAATTCATGTTAAAACCCCAACCCTTCAATGTGATGATATTAGGAGATGGGGCCTTTGGGAGGTGATTAGGATTCGATGAGGTCATGAGGGTGGAGTCTTCATGATTAAATTAGTACCCTTATAATAGCCAAGAGAGAACAATGGTGAAGAATGCTTAGTGATTTGGTGGAGGTCAGGGTGTATTGACAGGAATGGGAAACTTCATATATAGGGAACCTATACATATGAGTCTATTTTAATGTGCAGAGTAAGTTAGAATAAAATAACTTTAAAAAGAGTCAAAAGAGAGCATAGATTGCATTTGATCACAGAGATAATAACCCCAGAAATGTATGCAAATGATCCCTTACCTCTTATCTTCACCTAAGAATGTTAGAAAACAACCAGATGCCCTCTTCAAAAATAAGTGCTTTGCTACAGACTCATGTATTCTTTGTTAGGAACAGTTTCCTTTTTGCCAGGGTAAGTAAGCTGCTATCAAACTGCAGGGGGCAAACATAGCTGACCAGAGCTCTCTCTAGTACTATTTCCCAGGTTAGTCCTCATTCTGAGTCTGAAAATAAAGTTCCTTTATTAACCTTTTCTTATCAAAGTGACATTTATTTCAGTCAAAAACTATTTCACCTCCAAAATCTCAACTTAAAACATTCTGTCCTGACCATCATTTCCTATTCTGCCAGTTCACTTTCTCTCATACTTCCATTCCAGTAATTCTGCAAACTCAGAGCCTTCTGACACATTGATTCACTTTTTCACAATCTTTCACTACCACATAACCTTAATTTTATTCTATATTGTTTAGCGTCTCTATGCTAACACTATACACTCTATCAGAAACGGCTTATACATCCTTGCCTTTCTTTTCCTCCATTAAATTCACCTCAATTTTGGTCAGATCCAACTCTCCCCTTAATCTCTGCCTGCCACCTTGCAGCTGAGCATTGCAAGAGAAAATGCAAACAACTGTGCTGATGAAACATCACATGAATAATACATATCTCAAATGAGCATCCAATACTATCAGCATCCTGCTACTTAGCCCTTTTCTCTTTGCAAGGTGATTATTTAGAACACTCTCGTTCTCTCTGTAGTCTCCAATCTCTATTTCTTTCCCATTCTCATCTAAAATCAATACCAACAGTCCACAATTACCCTGCCTTGTTACCAGTCTGTTTCCAAACCTACAGAGTCTGTCCTCCCTTTTTTTTTTTTAAATGCAAGTGTCCCTAGTCTCACCTAAAGCCAGTTTCTCCACTTGGGCACTGGATCCAATCCCCAACTGCCTTCTCAAAGATGTCACACCTGCAATTAGCTTCTTTCTTTTTTTAACCATCCATTTCTCCCTTTTTAAGTGTATCCTTCTCAATGACATACAAAGTTATCTTAATATCATTCATCTGAAGAAAATCATCTCTAACCTTATGTTTTACTCAATGTTCATTTCTCTGCTCCCTTTTACCAACAAAACTCCTGTGTTATCTATACTAGCTGCCTCTATTTTATTACCTCTCATTCTTTTAACTCATTCCAATAGTTTATCCCATCATTCCACTAAGAGAGCTCTAATCAATCAAAATGATTATTATGCTATATCTTACCAAGGTAAGAGTCTCTGAAATCATACTTCAGGACTCACAAGAGTATATGGCACATCTGACTTCCCCCATTGTTTTGTAAAACTTTATTTATATCTCTTTGACACACATTTGCACAGTTTCACTCTACTTCACTAGCAACCCTCTCATTCTCCTAATTTGTGTTTTTTTCCTACCACACCTTTAAAGTCAGAATGACGCAGGACTCCATCTTTGGACTTCTTCCCTATCAGCCTTCTCTCCCTAGGTGACCTCATCCAATATTACATCTTTTAATTACAATTTTTATGTTGATGTATTTAAAGTATGGATTCCCTGGCCTCACTCTTTCCTAGGTTTAGATTTATATCTCTAATAGCTACTCAACATCTCTACTTGGATGTGTAACAGGTTATCACGACAGGGCCCAAACAAACTCTCATCCGCCCTGACTACCATTTCCACCTGCCAAGTCTGATCTTCTCCATCACACTTCTTTCTCAGAACATGAAATCATCATCTATTTCCTCAGCTCAAAAGTCCAATTGTAAATCTTGAATCTTCTCTTCCATCATGCTCCATATCAATTGATCAGTAAATCCGACTGGCTCATCTCCAGGTGCATTATGAACCGTCTTTTCATTTCACTGCTACAGCGCTAAGCCATCATCATCTCTTGCCTCCGACTCCCGCAACGAACTCCTCACTGATCTCCCTGCACCTTTGCACAGCCAGGGATGACCGGTCTCTAACCACCACAGGCACCAATAATCACCAGTCCCCATAGATCTCAACTGCCGGCTCCCAAGACCTCCCAAATCTCTGACATCACAAAGCCCCATAACCTTCCAAACCCTGGCCTTCCAGCGACTGCCACACACCCCATCCCCACGCCCATCTCCTGAAACCGAGGCCCTCGCTGATTTCATCACATCCGTGATCCCTGCGCACACCAGCCCTCCAGCCGCCCTGAAGGCCCTGCCACAGGACTCCTCCAGTTGCTCCTCGTCCTCGCGCACTGTAACGCCTCCCAATCTCTGACCGCCCGAGCAGACGTCTCCCGCCGCCGGAGGCCCACGCCCGGCGCCGCGCTCACCGCCGTGCTTCCTGCGGACGCAGACGCAGCCATCTCCCGGGGCCGCCCGACCTCGGCGGCCGTCTCGGCACTCCTCAGGCCCCGGCGTCTGGCTCTGTCAGTCGTGGGGCGCAGGCCGGAGCCGACATGGCGACCGCCTGCAGCGCGACCCGGCCGCCCCGGGAGCGGCGATGGCGGCGGCCTCTGCGCCCGCGGGCGCGGCCATCTTGACGCGGGCGCCGCCGTACGCGGAGCCGCTCTTCGGGGCGGGGCGGCGGCTTCCTGCGGGTCGGGGAGAGCGACGCCTGCAGGCGGACGCCCGGCGTCGTCCCCATCCCTGTCCCCGGAGCTGCGAGTCTGCAGTGCTGACGCCCGCTGCCGAGCGCAGAGGTTCCAGAACGTGAATGCAGAATTTGAAGTTGCTTTTCTGAACCCTTCGGTGCAGTCAGCGGCCAGGAAACCGGGTGGGAGGAAACAACAAGGCTGAACAACTAACACAAAAATAAGATAAAAATGAAGATGCTTTCTTCCTCCTCCCCCTGCCTGCCTGCCTACTCGCCTTCATTTCTGCCTACACCTTTCCTTAAAAAAAGAAGAAGAAAACAAAAGTATGCGTGTGTAGGGTGAGTCAGGAGAGGGATGCAAAAGTAACAGGAATGTCACGGGACAAATGAGGCCAGTAGTGGGCACACAGCAGGGGAACGCCCTTTCAAACATACCCTGTTTTGCGCCTTCCGTTTAGATGAATCAAATGACTACCCTTCAGTCAGTACTGATTGCATATGCTCTCCTTACCTCTCCATCTTTTACTCAAATACGCTTCTCAGTGCCTCTTCAATGAACTCAAAAGAAAGAGTCCCTAGGTCACCTGCCTCCAAGACAGTTCCTGCCTCATTTCCCCAACCTTTTCCTGAATTTTTTTCTAAGGCTTTTCCCCCAACAAATCACAGTGACATAATCCCCCATTTATTCTCAAGCAATCTCAGCAACCATTCTCCCCAGTCTTCTGGCATCAACTCTAGGTCCTACTCAAAGTATATTGTAAATATTGTGATTCTAATATGACCATCATTATCTCTGGCCCCGAATTTGAGACCTTTATGAACTCACCTTCTCTTTCAGTGAAGGAGGAGCCTGGGCTTTTATAGGCTATCACTCCCCTGATGAAGTCCCAAGTCGGTTGATTATGAAGTCCCAAGTCCGTTGATTTTGAGCTCAGAACAATGAAGACTATCTTAGCTGGGCCTGGTGCAATCAGTTAGGCCCTTCAGAGGTTCTGAACTAACGTGAAGTCAGAAATTCCAAAAGTGAGTAGGTCTGTATAAAGGGTCTAATAACAAAGACCTGAGGGCAGACTCTGGGAACCAAGAGTGGTTTTGGTTTACAGCTACCAGATAATAGAGGACCTCAGTACTACAACTGCAAGGAAATGATTTCTGCCAACAATTTTAAGGAGCTCTGAGGTATATCTTTCTCTAGTAGAGACTAGATTATGATGAAACCTAGCCAACACATTTATTTCAACTTTGTGTGAGAACTCAGCCATACCATGCTCAGTTAACAAATTTGTATTGTTTTACTCTAGTAAATTTAGTGATAGTTTCTTATTCAGAAATAGAAAATCAAGGACTCAGAAAACAGGAATAATTGCTTAATTGAAATCTTCATGTACGTGAGACACAGCCTCTTTCCTGTGTCAATGACAGAACATTCTGTGATCCTTATCTTTATGAGTGATTAGTGTCTTCCCATTCTCTTTAGTTTCATTGTCCCTGATATTGCAGCCCTAATGAGGTGTACTATGCACATTTTGAAAAGTATCCCTCTGCCCTCTGTATCCTCACAGCTAGCTCTAAGAGAAGAAATGCAGTCAAGTTTCTCCTGGGTTTTTGGTAATGACTGATACTCTCTCATACACAAACAAATCCCAATATATCTAAAATAATAATAATAATATCCTAAGTTTAAACTTTTCCAAGTTGCCTTGATTCCAGTAATTGACCAGCCATCCTCAGGATAGTTTATAGGGAAGTGACATTCAGAGAAAGAACTGAATGGAAAAGCCTGGAAAAAGTAGGCAGAAGGGTCATTGTGTGGGTTGTCTATTTGAACATGCATTTTTGTCTATTGTTCAACTTCAAGTGAGTATAAAATTATACTATCAAAGAAACCTGTGGAAAATTGTCTCTAGTTTTTATAAAATCTGTTATCTCCTCTGGTGTCAACTGTTTCTACAAATAAATAATATTTTAGGTAACTGAAAAATTTCTAACCCAGTCCCCTAAATTACTGTGTTTTGGCTCTTAACTATGTAGAATGTCTTAGAGTAGTCTCCAGGAAATGTCCTACAAACTTTATAAATGTGTTGCAGAAACAGAAACAGAGTTGTGTGAGCCCATTTATTAATTCTTTCTCACTTATTCAGTAATTCAAAGGAGCACACACATAGACGATTTACTTCTCCATGGGGCTTTTTTTTCCCATAAAACAGGAAAGCATCTCATGAGAAAAAGGCGCAGGTCTCAGTAACTCCCAATCAAATGAGCGGCCACCTCCAACACCTTCAGAGGAAAAGACTTTCCACATAGTCATTCAGTCCTGCAGGCTGTCCTTACAAAGATGAATGAAACCCCAGGCGCGGGTTCCCCTAGGAGTCGAGGTCCCCCCCAGGCCTAGCAGGGATTGTAAGAGAGGTGGATTTCTGCACTGCTTACAGGGTCTGCTGAGAAGACACTCTAACGCGCAATTCGACCCCAAAGCATGACAACGGAGGTGCAAAAACAAAATCCTAGTCTTCACAGAAAGACTGGTACTAGAGAAAGGACGCTAACTGAATCTATGTCCGCGACCCAAAGAGAAGACGGAGCGGGGAGGACCTGCTAACCCGCCTGGGACCAGAACGGCGGGCCGGTGGGCAGAACTGCGCAGCGAGCAGGGTGTCAGGCGCGGTGACCGCCTCGTGCAGGGTCGCGCCCGCGTGCCGCCCCTGGGAGCCGGCGGAAAGGCCCTCCCGGAGATCGCAGCTCGGACAAGGTCACCTCCAGCGCGCCGACGTGGTTGGAGAGCCGCGACAGGGGCAGCGCTGGAGGCTCGCGCGCTTCGGGTGAAGGGCGGCGGGCGCAGCGGCGAGTGGTAGAGGCCGGCCGGGCTGCGTCCCTGCGGTGTCGGGGTCGGCCGCAGCGGTCCAGGCAGGGCGTGTTCGCTGGGCATCTGGGCGGGGTCCTCCTGTCCAGGTGGCGCCGGGCTGGATGGGCCGAACCTGTTGTCAAGAGTGGACCGGGAGCGTCCTCCTTGCCCAGGTCCTCAGTGCCCCTCCCTTTCCATTCCCAGCACTGGGCACCCCGACCCTTCGTTTGCTTAGAGTCCTTCCTTTTCTCACCCTCCCCTGTGCTTCCTTTCCCCTCTTTTACTTGCACTTCTTTTTCTTCCCCGAACTTATTTTCTCTTTGCCTCTCTTGGTTTCCCTCACCTACCTGCTCCTACATTTGCTTCCCTTCCATTTCTTGTGGCTGGCACAGGCTCTCATCAGTAGGAACCAACCGGCCTTTGCCTCCAGGCTCCCACCGGCTCCTCCCACCCAGCCTCAACCCTTTCACAAGCCCGTCCCATTCAACCCCATCGGACCCACCTCACTGCAGTGCACTTGGCCTTATGGGAAATCACCCCCCACCCACCAGACCTCCCCCTTTACCCCTCCTTGCCCCCACCACTGGGTGACCCCAAGCTGACACTGTTGGTCCCTTCCTGGATGAGGTGGCAAGCAGAACAAGATGCATTCCCCTTTCCCCAACTCCAGTCATTTTCCCCATGTGCCATCTTTCCCAGTGTTAGGGGTTTGTGTGTATGTGTGTGTGTGTGTGTGTGTGTGTGTGTGTGTGTGTGTGTGTGTTTCAGAGCAGCCTCCTCTCCTCAAGGAGGATTACATTTGTGATGGATTCTGGGTCTCAGAGTTCCCTGTTGCTCTGGGCAGCGGCTCCTGTGCACTGCAGAGGATTTGTTGCAGGGTCCAGACCGCAGCCCGCATTCCATTGGTCTGCCACCTGTGGGGAGGGCACACCCTCTCAGAGCCTGTTTTCTCCCTGATATCCTGGGAGGACACCTGCTAAACACAGGTGTTTAAACCAAGCGGGGTGGGGGGGGGGTTGGATTCATATGAATCCACCATTAGGTTTTCAAAGCAAGAAAATGTAGCTTTGACTCATTTATCCGTTGGTTCAGTCATCATCCACTGATTCTATGGGAGAGAGAAAGGCAAGTCCCTGGGGTGATTGCTTTGGTGTAAGGCCTCTGGAATACAGAGGCAAGGGAATCTGACCCATGCGAGTATAGACATTCCTTTGAAGAAGCAGCAAGGGCTTGAATTTTGGGTGGGCGGCATTCCGGTGCTGACTGCACAGTGGGTTGATGGCAAGAACCGAAGTGTCCCTTGGAGCAAGGGTGTTGCCCCGTGTCACCACTCTGTAAACGTGCGGACTACAACCTGAGCCCAGTGAGCTATTGAGATGAAGTGTGTGTCGATCCGCTAGCGTGAGAAAGCAGAGTGAAACCCAGCACGAATTCAAGAAAATGAAGGAAACAGAAGCGATTTGGAGACTGAAAAACGGTAGGAAGAACAGCTGCTGAAACATTGTGCCAAGGGCTGGAAATATTGAGGACCTTTTCTCCCAGCACAGGGAGAAGCTAATTACAATTCCTCCAGGTGGTTTTGTAAGTTTTCACAGTGAAGGAAGACAGTATCCACACTCACACAACTCTAGAATGAAAAGTCCATGAGGAAAATTTAAAAAAAAAAAAATGAGTTCACAAGCATATACAGAGAGAGACTTTTCTATGCACAGCCTTTATTTTTCCTCTAGATCAGGAAACCATTTCATGAAAAAGGGCTCAAGAACCAGCCACTTCTGATCAAGCGCCCCTCCACCCACTCAGGAAGGGTGTCCTGCCCGCTCCTCCCTGCACATGGTCCCTGAAAAGACGAGGTCAGCCCCTGTGATTTAGTTCCCATAGGAGCAGACGTCTGGTCTGTGCCGCCTGTGGATCCTGCAGAAATGGGTGTCTGCAGTCTGCAGTCCTGAGGGAGTGTGGGAAGGGTGAAAACGCTGGCTGTCCAGGTGTGCGATGGAAATCAGGGCGTAGTGGACCTGGATAGCGACGGGTCTAGAGGCCCCCATTGCCTGGCGGCCAGGGCTGCGGGTCGGCGGCGAGCAGGGTGTCTAGCGCAGCAACTGCCCAGTGCAGGGTCGCGCCCGCCTGCGCCAGCTGCCAGGTGAGCCAGGCGCGCTGCATCCCTGCGGGTTGCGTGGCGCCCGACGGCGCTGGCAGAAAAGCGCCTCCGGGAGATCGCAACTCCGCCAGCGCCACCTCCAGCGCGCCGACGTGGTCGGAGAGCCGCGACAGGGGCAGCGCTGGAGGCTCGCGCGCTTCGGGTGAAGGGCGGCGGGCGCAGCGGCGAGTGGTAGCGGCCGGCCGGGCTGCATCCCTGCGGTGTCGGGGTCGGCCGCAGCCGTCCAGGCAGGGCGTGTTCGCTGGGCATCTGGGCGGGGTCCTCCTGTCCAGGCGGCGCCGGGCTGGATGGGCCGAACCTGTTGTCAAGAGTGGACCGAGAACGTCCCAGTGAGTTGGCCAGGACGCGGGGATTCGTCGCCCAGGTTCCCAGCGCTCCTCTCCTTCCAAGCCCACCCTTCCTTAGCTTAAGTTTGCTTCCGTTTGCTTGTCTGCCTTCCCTTCCCCTCCTTTCTCTGAGCTTCCCTTCTCACTTCCTTTCCTTCCCTGAGCTTATTTTCCCGTTTAGCCTTGGCTTCCCTCACTATCTGCTCCTATATTTGTTCCCTTCCATTTCCTGTGCCTGCATAGATACCCATCAATATGAACCCCCACCAGCTGCCCCCGACCCCATCCCATTCCACCGCACCAGCGCACTGCAGTGCACCTCACCTTACTGATAGGAATGCCCCACCCGGGCGGCCCCTCCCCTGCTGCCCTTCCCCCACTCCCAGCACTAACTGTCCCCATTCCTGACTGCTGACCCTTCCCTGTATCAGGTGGCAAGTAAGAACTAGTCCTGATTGCCCTCCTCTCAGTTCTACAGCATTTCAGAAGCATCTCGCCAGGGTCCTGAGTTCTCAGCAACCTGGGCAGACCACCTGTGAACCCCTGTGAACCCTAGCCCAGAACCTACCTCCTCTGCTGGTCAGGGCTGCTGGGCTGAAATCAGGTTTGCCCTTGGCTCTGCCTTGGGTTGGGCATAGTCGTCGCCTCCCCTTCTCCCGCAGCTGTTCATTTTCTTGCTGGTTGCTCCAGGTTGAGCCATTCCGGCTTCTGCACCGCTTCTGCCTGGAGCTCTCTGCCACCTGGCTGGACCTGGTGATGACTGTGGGAGGAGAGGGGACAGTAGTGAGTTGTCCCTGCCCTATGTCTGGGTGTCTGGAAGACAGGCCATTGGAGGAGGTTCCAAGGGGGAGCTCCTGTCCCACACAGGCCCCATCCCTGAAAGCCGCTTTCCTCCAGCTGTCCACAGCCTGCAGGGCTCCAGGGATGCTCAGGGTGATCACATCCCCAACCCCAGACAGTCTTCTGACTTTTCTCTCCTCACTCTCCCTGTCCCTGAGCTGGGTGGCATGCAGGCTCCAGGAACCTTTCTCCAAGCCCTGGCCCAGAAGGGCTGGGACCCGGCTCTGAGTCCCAGCCCCCTTGAGCAGTGTGCAGCTCGGGTCTTCTGGGGTCTGCTGCTAGGCCTACCCCACCCCAGTCTACAGAGCCTTGCTAAGTCCAGACTGTGACACCACAGCAACTGTCTCCCCAAAGAAGAAAAGAGAAGCCTACCTGCTCTGCTCTGAGAAGTCTCTGCAGGTTGACAGACTCCCCTTCTCCTTGTGTCACAGGAAATTTCAGCTCGTCCTCTTTCTTCAGAGGACACGTTTTCCTTGGAGTCCATTTCTTCTTGTTTCCTGTGGCAGGGAGTTTGAATGTCTGGAAGCTCCTGAATGAACTTCCTTGTACGCTGATGTCCTTTTAGTCCCTTCCTATCTTCGGCAGCCACACACTGGAGCTCCTCAGGGTTGGGTGACGGCCCCTGACAGTGAGCTCATGGGCTAAGGGTGGGTCTTTTATGTCTTTGATTGTGACCATCCCCCAAATTGGTAAATCACTTAATCCAATTATGCATGCCTTTGGGATTAATGCTTTTAGGGAAGAGCAGTACTGCAAATCTTCAAAGTCTAGAACTGAATTTGCGCCCCCTTTCCTTTCTGTTCTGATCTGCTGGAGTCTGGAGACTTTTCTCCACCCTCTTGGGCATCACTTTGGTCCCTTTTCCCTTCTCTTGTCTTCACTGATGTCTCATTTGAGTGCCATGTGATGCTGGAACTCTTCGCACCTGGTTCTGTCCAACATTTGCTGTGGGTTTATGTGGCCACAGTACTGTGTGGATTTTCCCCTGTATCCTGGATGTGTGTACATCTATTGACTTGCAATGGTCTTTTGGGTCCAGCCTATACTCTTCCTGTAGCTCCAGCCCTGGGAGGATGCCCAGGAGAAGACAATGCGAAGAATGGGGCTGCTGAGGAGCAGCGTGAACAGGGAAGGGACAGGAGGATATGAGGAAGCTTACCAATCAGCCAATGACTGCCACACAAACAGGGACAGAAGTCACATCTGGAGTTTCTATAGGGGGTGGTGTGTGTGTGTGTGGGGGGGTCTGTTCTTGATTTACAGGGAATATTAAAATATTGAATACTTAACTACCCTGCTACTTTCTGATCACTTTTTTTTTTTAAGCTATGCTTTCTGGTTCCTCTTTCTTATTTCGTAGTGAGTATGGAAATACTGAAATTTTCCACTTATCCATAAAATAAGGTGCCGAAAAGCCTAACAAGGTGGAACAGCACCAGTGACCTCAGAGCTTTCTAAGCAGGGGTGCTTGAGGCTTGGCAGAAGCCCCTCAGGATGTATTTGCTGTCTCACCAGGATAGCACAGTTGCAGCGGGCATCCCGGGGTTCTCTGGTGTGACCAGAAAAGGGAGGGGCGGAGGAGAGAAGTTGTACCCTGGCTCCTCTGTAGAGCAATCTCCTGCCACGTCAGTGCATCCTGATCTCACTATTCCCAGGGACAATGATTCTGTTCTGAGGGTGAGACTCCTGATACAGACTGGGAGTCAGGAGCCCGTCCCCTTAAGGAGAATGTTCCATGTGCTGGGTTTGCCAGTTCTCTCTTGTCAGGAGGCTCCACGAACCATTACTGAGACTAATATTCCTCATTACATGAGGAAGCCTGATTTGTGCAAGAATTCTACATCCCATATTGGTAGAGATTGTCTCACCCCAGAAAGTGTGG
>RJWH01006822.1:0-48593 GCA_004363575.1 Solenodon paradoxus
TGATGCAGTAGTGTTGACCAAGTGAGGGTTAGACATGGCATCCTGGGGAGGATACTTTGACGGGGATATTGGCTGATGACCAGGATTTCAACAGTTGGAGAGAGATGGAAACCCTTTTAAAGCGACACAGAAGGGCCATATTCAGAGACAGGAAAGCAGGGGGCAAGTTGTCCTGTTTGGATGGCATGTAAGGGACATGAGAGGGACCAGGGGAAGATGAGTCCAGAGCCAGATCATGGAACACTTTAAATATGGAGCCAAGGTTTTGATTTGGGGGTGACCTGAGGCCTCCATGGACAGATTCATTAAACTGGGGTTTGAAAAGATGAAGGGGGCTGAGTGAACAGGACAGCCTTCAGACTAGTAGCGCATCCACACAAGTGCACAGGACAGAGGGGCTGAAAAAGTTGGTGGAGCAGTGAGACGGTACAGCAGGGAGAGGATACGAAATAGGCAGTAAGAGCTTTGGGCAACCTGGCAGGTCCAGGCTTCTCCTGGTCAGTTTTCCTGGTTCCTTGACCAGTGAAATCTCTAGGACATGGGCCTGGTGAGAGACAGCCGGGTCCCACAGAGCCCCGGGCTGCCTCCCAGGAGCTGATATTAAAGTCAGGACAGAGAGGCCTGCACCTGAGCCAGGTAAACATTCTCTGGAAGACCTCAGGGTCAAGATCAAGCAGGTACTGAAGACTTGGTGTCACTTGTTTATGGAACATACTGACCTCTTACATTCCAAGGGCTGGAGATCATTGGTGGAAAGCAGACAGGAGGGAAGAGATGAGATGCCTCTATGGAGCACTCATTCAATCCTCTGTAATTAGGCTGACCACACCTATGTACCATTTGAAACAGGACAGTACCATTTTTTTTCCCTATTTCCCAAAAGTCATTTTAATATGATATCAACTTTGTCCCATTTTTAATAAACCAGGGCCATCTTTCACATAGGGCAAAGGGGGAAGTTGAGTGGCTCCAACCCCAGTCTGTTGAGGGGGACCCAAATCATCTGCCCTTTTTATTCCCACATTAAAGACGGCCCTTGCCGATGCTGACTGTGGTGGGCCTGCAGCTGCTGTGCTATTCCGGCCCCCTATGAGGAAACAGGAGCCGCAGGAACCTTTTCCCCCCACCCCATGCCTCCTGTTTCTTCAAAGGAAGCAGAACACCCCAGCATGGTTGAGCCACAGGTAAGTACTACGGGGGTTATCTCTGGCACTGTTTAGGTTATTGGTCATTTCTGGCACTGGGATGGTTAAAGTAGCATGTGTTTTTGGCAGGACATTTAGAGCGGACCTTCTAGGGGCACCAAATTTGGCTTTTGCCTAAGGTGCCAAAATTCCTTGCACTGGCCCTGGCCATTTTTATGAAGTATCACCGGACCACATGTCGTTGCTATGTAGTCACTGATCAAGCATCACATAGTACTTATTTGTTGGTGACCAGGCTGCTCTGCTCCTGCTCGGATTGCTCCACCTCCTCCCCTCCCCTTAGTCACCAGCACATAACCCCGTCCCATCTTGGCCATTCAATTGCCCTGTTTTTGTCTCAAGGAATATGGTCAGTCTAGCTATAATCTAAGGGGCCCAGGTACTCTTTGCAGATTAAAAAATGTGATGCTCAGAAACTGTGAGCAACTTTCTCAAGGTCACAAAGGTAGTAGATGGCAGAATCAGAATCTGCACTCAAGTCTTTCCAACCACATCTGCTCAGCACCCTCTCTTCTCCAGAAGTACACTTCCCACCTCCAAACCCCCAGCATGTCACCTCCTGCATTTCCTGATCAGAAGTTGTCTGCCATGTTTAAGCAAATTAAAAATGTCTTTTATTGGAAGCCTTCCCCGCAGAATATATCAGCCGGGTCCCTGTGGACCTTTCCCCGGGATACTAACTGTGACATTGGTTGGCAGTGGGATCCCAATATTTTTTCTTTCCTTCCTTGTTTTCTTACTTTTTGTCTTACCTTGTTTCGTTTTGAAAGAAAGAAGGGCAATATATCCGAGCTGGGAAAAAGCAGTCGTGGGAAGGCAATTTGATAACTGATGATTTTCTGAGTGCTTCAGCCTGAAGGAAGCCAACAGCTGCAGCATATTGGTTACATGGAAATCATTAAGTCATTCTGGGAAGGGATGACAAATGTGTGTGCCTGTGTATATATGGCAGACATGTGTTTACGTATGGAGAGAGGCACCCACAGAGGGAATTACTTCAATATTGCCTCCAGGCAAGGGAAGAAAAAGGCAGCTCAGTAAAATCCCCATTGCGGGAGATGATTCTGGAAATCAAATTCTTGGTTAGTGTGAAACTTTAACTTAAATCTTAGGGGGAGATCCATTTTTTTTGGCATCTAACCTAATAGGGACTCCCTGTAGCAAGAGGTAGTAGGATGGGATGGAACCAGCCCAGGTGATAGGAGCCCTTGGTTCTGATTTCATCTCTGTCATTAACTAGGGTTGACCCTGAAAAAGTCTCCCCCTTCTTTCAGCCTCAGTTTCTCAGATGTTGAGTGAGGGGATTTGCAAAGATGGTCTGATGTCACTTCCTGTTCTGTCAAAGTGAAAAAAACTTGGAAAGCACAGATTCTGTGAGCCCAAGCTTCTGCTTTTTAGAATAGAGCACACACATACTCCAACCCCAAAAGTCTTTCCTTTAGTAAAACCAGATTTTTATGTAAACACATTTGCCTGGTTGCAAATAACCACTTGCATTCGCAATTATGAGAAGTCCCCACACGAACTCTCCAGGGCAAAAGATAATTAAAACAAAACAGTGATGGTTGACCCTTGAATAACTGAGGAGTTAGAGCCTTTGGAAGAGTTAGCATCCCTTGGATTATAGAAGATTAGAACCCATGCAGTTGAAAATCGAAGTGTGCCTTATAGTTGGTCAGTATACAAGGTTTCCACATATGGGCATTCACGAAGCAACATCTCTGGCTGGTTGAATCTGTGATCACAAAACCTCAGATAGAATAATATCTGCACATAAGTGGAACTGCTCAGTTCAAACCCATGTAGTTCCAGGGCCAACTGCAGTCACTTCCAGCAAAGGTGCTCACATTGAGAAGATAGTTCTTTGTCTCAGGAGCCATGACATACTTCAATCTTCTGTGCACACAAGTGGGTAGAGAAGACTGAAGTATGACTCATGGGACAAAGAACTAGCTTCTCTGGCATGGTTTCTGAACCAGTACACAGGGTCCTGGAGGCACTGGTCCTTGGATCATGGGGAACTCTGGTTGTCTGATTGCATTGAGTATTTTCATGTTTGACTGGAGACAGGAGAGGGCAGGAACCAGTTGTTGGTCAAACCTAGTTCAATTGACTTAATGATGAGACTGTAGGTAGTTAAAATTTTGATCCCATTCATAAAGCAAGTGGTAAAGTCTAGACCTAACCCAGTTCTTTACATTCTAATAAGCATGCTCATAACCACTGTATTCCAAGGTAGGGTCTCTCAATCAAGGGGTATGATTCGTTTTTTAGACCAGATGTTTCTTTATCATGAGAGTGTTGTGGGCTGAATGTTTTCATCTCCCCAAAATTCATATGTTGAAATCTTGACTTCCAGTGTGATGATATTCAGAAGTGGGGACTTGGGGCAGTAATTCAGTTTAGCTTGGGTCAAGAGAGTAGAAACATGATAGGATTAGTGCTCTTGTAAGAAGAGGAAGAAAGCAGAGACACTACACACACCTAGGAAAGACACATAAACACACGATGAACTATCTCAGCCAGGAAGACTTCTCCCAGAAACCAAGTTGGCTGGCCCCTTGATCATGAACTTCCCAGGCTACAGAGCTATGAAAAATAAAATGTCTTATGCCACCCAGTCCATAGTCTTCTGGTGTAGTAGCCCCAGCTGACCAAGACAGGAGGACAGTCCTCACTGTACAACCCAAAATATACCTCGATGTTGCCAAGTGTCCTCTAAAGCGTAAAACCATCCCCAGGTAGGAAACACCACTCTGATGTCAACCCAAGGTAGGCGGTCCATGAAAGCCATGGACCCACGCAGCGCGCCCTCATTCCAGTCTAAGGAGTAGAGTTCGGTCTGAGAGCCGCAGAAGTTAGGGAAACATGGAGCAGGCCAGGAACGTGGCAGGCAGGTCCGTGTCTTCACATGCTAACAAAGAGCTGTTCATCGTAACTTCCTGTAACGAGATATTAGCAATGCTGAGTTGGTTTACAGCTGCGCAGAGACTAGTGACCCCTCTGTCAAAAACTCTTCGTTCAATCACTCCAGAAGCAAGTGTCAAAGACCTGCTGAGGTCCAAGCCCTGGGCTGGCCCTGGGAAGCCGAGATGAGCAGCTCCGGCCCTGCCTTCCAGGAGCGTGCATTCTATGGAGAGACAGGAATGTTAACGGCAGAGTAATCACATTGACCCAGAGGCCAAATGGACATCTCCCAATCGTTTAGCATCTGAGGAAAATTCTTTAGTCTCCCTCAGACTTGCCAATCCACGTGGGCTTTTCTCCAGATCCCAAAGCCTTTGGGCACAGACTCCCCTATGGTTATTATTCCCCAATACAGCCACCCTAGCAGGAGGCTCAGCGGCTTCTGTTCCCACCACACACAAGGGCCTCTCCCACCACCAGGAATGGTGAGCTAAGTACTCACTGATCCTCTCAGGTCCCCGTGGGAAGGGGTCTCATCCCACTAGGCAGAGCCTTCCTCGCTATACTTCACACTTCCTCCCAACCCCGCTCCCCAGTCTTCAACCCTCTCCCCACCTCATCAAGATCTCCAGTTTCTTCTGGTCGTCCTAGACATGAGACCTTGACCTCAGCTGACCTCCGACCCTTAGGAGGCCACTTTCTATTCCAGCCACTAACCAAAGTGCTTTCCCCTTGAGAGACCCCTCCCTGAAGAGAACTGTGGAAGCTGCTGTTCCAAAGTCATATCTGTGTAATAACACTCAGGTTTAGAATAATATTTTTGGCCTCTCTCTAATGTTAGGCAACAAGCAAAGTGCTTGATACGAATCATCTCATGTACTAATCAATCAGATCAGCATAGAGAATCAGACCGTCCTAGAGTTCGAATTTCAGCTCTGTCTCTTAAGAACTTAACTTGTGAGTCTGGACTTTTCCCTTCAGTGCTCCATACCGTTGTTTTTGCCTCCACTTGTGAAGTGGGGATAATAGGTGTCTCTTCCGCTTCTGGTTGTGGTGAGGATTTAGTTAGAAAAGTGCAATGTGCTTACAATAGTGGCCCTGTGCACGGGCTCAGGAAATGTCATTGTCATTGTCATCACTGAAGAATTAATGGAAGGGTTGGAGATTGAATCTGCCTTAATTCAGGGACGGCTCACAAAGCAGAGGACATGGGGATAAATGTGCTAAAGGATGAGTCAGAGTTTGCCCCAAGGAACAGCTGAGGCTCTGAATTTTATAAAATCAAGCTCTCTGGTCATGTCTTCTCTACTTGGCCGACTTTCTTTCATGTCTTTCCCCATCAGCTTCTCATTCCCACAAGGCTCAATGAGACACTTGGGAAAATATTTTCCAAAATAAATTTCAAGTCATTATTTGACCCAAACCACCCGATTCTGTGGCCCAGCCCTGTCTACTAATGTTACTACCGCCCTGTTCTTATTTAGACTGAGGTTTAGAGCTGACTCACCCTTTGCCAGGGCTCCCCTGTCCTGCCACCTCCTGCCTGACTCATCCCATGTTGTCACAAGCCCGGATTTATGATATTGACCAGCATGGGCTCAGGGGTAACTAGAGAGGGGACCAGACTTGAGCCCAGCTGTGAAATCAGTCACATGCTTCCTCTCCCACCACCCTATTCTTCCACAGGCAGTGGAGAGGGCATGATGTGAGAATCAGACAGAATAGGATTGCCCCCAAGTTCTATTTCCTTTCTGTGGAACCTGGGGCTAGAAGGGTTTTCTCTAATTTTCAGTCTCTTCATGAGTAAATGGGGGAAGTTTGAAGGTTCAAAAGCCTAAGTGAAAGCATTTATCCTGGTCCATAGCGGTAGGGTCATCAACACCTATTGTCACAATTATGAGGCAAAACAAACCTGACACTCAGTGACTTAAAAAAAAAAATCATTCTTTAAAAAAAAATTTTTAAATCACTTTTCTAAAAAAAATGGTCTACATACACCATGAAATATTATACCACCCCTAAAAAGCAGAAATCCTGCCATTTGCAAAAACATGGATGGAACTAAAGGGTGAAATAAGTGAAATAAGTCATAAGGAGAAAGACAAATACCAGATGATCTCACTCACATGTGTAGGAAGAAGGAAAGCGAACAAACACAGCAAAAACTAATGCATGGACAATAAGACGGAGATCACCAGAGGAGCAGGGTGTGAGGAATGGGAGCAAAGTGTGGTTGGAGCCCCATGGACAGTGGGGGAAGCATAGAAATGTGGTGGTGGGGTGGGGCGTTACCATGTATTTGGGAAAGAATGAGCCTGCACATCTAAACTTGTATTATTTTGTAAATCAAAATGACATCAAGAAAAAGACACTAGAATGTTCACTCTTCTTGCTCCCAAGGTTGGGTGGGAGTTGGCTCATCTAGACTGGTCCTCCCTGGACTTGGCTGGACCAGTAAAGTAGCTGATTCTTGGCATAACAATGTCAGGGGTATGAGATGGCCACACCCCTGGGGCTTTAAAGCCACTCTTTCATGTCATGTCTCCTGGGCCAAAGCAAGTCACGTGGCCAAGTCCAAAAGTAGGGACAGGAGAAGCAGATTCCTTCTCTAGTGGAAGAAACAACAAAATCACCTGGCAAGAGAGAGTGCTACAGAGAGGGATGAAGAATTAAGAACAATGATGCAATCCACTGTAGTAGGTGGTCAGGAAATATTTTTGCCCTTTTTTCCAGTTCTCCTCCTCATCCAGGGGTCTCTTGGTTTCATTTCATGCTCATCAAAATTCACTGTCAGGAAAGCAAGCAAACTTCACACTCATCCTGGGTGACCAATAGCTGGAGGACAGCACCTTAGTATTCAAAGGGTGGTTTCCTGACAACAAAAATCGTAATTGTTCACCTAAGTGCAGTGCAGCGGGCCCCGAATCATCTCACTTAATCCTTGTAGACACCCGGGAAGTAGACAGTAGTCATTGTCAGTTTACAGCGAAGGGACCCAATGCTCTGAAAAGTTTATCACCCAGCCCAAGATCAGGTAACCATTATGTGCCAAAGAGATCCCCACAAAAGCCAATCTCAAGCACGGACCTGTCTCATCGGTGCAATCTATTATTTCCACTAAATCTCTGAGGGCAAGGTGCGCTGGGCCGAAAACTTGAGGTCAAACTCTCCCCGAACTTTGATCAGTCACAGCCTTTATGATTTTTATCAGACTTAGGTAACACCTGTGATATAATTCATAGAATTATTGATTATTCTTTCAGTCTCATCCATTTGTTTAAATAAATGTATTTCCTTTTAGTTTTTAAAGGAAAGGTGCAGGTCAGAATGAAGACGAGTAGGCAGGCAGGCAGGAGGAGAGAGGAGGAAGAAGAGTTTTTTTTATTTGGTTGTTCATCTTGGTGGTTCTTCCTAGCCCGGGACACGAACCCAGGTCCTTGGGATGCCTGTGGACTGTGCTTCAGCCAGAGGTAGTTGATCAAACCACCAAGGTATACTAGTAATATATTTTAAAGAAACTCTATATGACCACCATAAATGTAAAACTTGTATCTCCTGTCATAAACAAAAAAGGGTAACCATAAACAGGTTTACTTAAAAAAGGCAACCCGATAAATTCGTGCTAGATACTCTTGCCTGCTGTGTGCCCCAGGAGAAGGTGAGACCTTCGGAAGGGACTGAGGGCACCATGCTGACCCTCGACTTGATGGACGCTGGAGACTTGAAAAGTACTCGGAAACGGAATGACCTCTCCCTTGCGCTTCAGAGGATTTGATGCTACATCTGAGCGGCACCAAAAATCACTGCAGGAATCATTGCAGGGACCCCCAGGACCTCCACTGCGATATCATTTGCTGTAGCCTTAGGGGAAGAGCCCTCCGTAGGTTCTGAGAAAAGATTACCAAGGAACCTTCTTGGAGGTCCTTCCCTCCCTCCCTCACTGACCCCCCTTGGATTGGGTCTTTATAGACTTCAGGAGGGTCGTTCTTTATGGCATCTTCCCAGGGCAAAGGTCAGTTTTCTCATGACCTAGGGGAGAAGTACGAGACAGAACACCCAGACACACAAAATGGTTGACTAGACCAGCCCCAAGCCTTGAACAGCGCACAGGCCAATTTGAGTCCAGGAAAACGTCACTTGGTTGAACTACCTGCCAAGTTGGGCAGGGGCTTCAGGGAAGGGAGTCCTTGTCTTCCATCCTGACGACTTCTTCCTGCCTGTGCAGAAACACCAGAGCCCCACTGCCACTGGCCCCCCAGGTCTCCCTTCACGCCGACTGCCCCAGTGAAGCATCCAGCATTGCGTGTCTTCTCAAAAACAGAACGACAGGGAGGAGATGTTATGTGCGGTCCCGTACTCTTGCAATATCTGCCTCCATTCTTCCATTCTTTGTTTCTCAGTCTCTGCTCACGAAAGCAGTCCTCTCAGAAGTGCCTCAGTCCTTTACTCAAACCTGAGACAAGTTCACCGAGAGTGTGCAGGGCCTGGGAAGACCTCAAGTCTTCCTGCTTCTGTAACGATGCCTTTTCCACCCTCCCGGAGCACCTCTTAAAATACGTTCTGCTCCATCTGTATCCATCTATTTTCCCAAAAAGAAGTAGTGCAGGCACACCTTGGCGGAGTAGTGGTTAGGTTGATGACTTCTGAAGGAGCACAGACCACATACCCCTGGGTTTGATTCCTGGGCCCCGGGGGGAAACAACGAGTGTGAACAACTAAATGAAAAGTAAATAAGGTGCTTCTCCTTCTTCTCTCAAAAGGAAAAAAGTAGTGCAGAGAAGTGCTTGGAACGTGTTTCACACTCAGATATGTCTTTATTAAATCTGCCCATACAAAGGAAGCATGTGAGTGGGAATCCCAGTCCACCCTCCCGGGAAGACTCAGATACAAGAAATGGAACTGGATTTTTCTGGACTTCAGCCTATTTTTTATTTCAAGCACCAGCATGGACAGAAAAACTCAGTCAACTAGGACTTCCCTTCACTTCTCTGTACCGAAGTTTTAGAGCTTAGATTCGTTCCAAAGTATTAGGAGGGAACAGTGTTAATGTCATTGATCTAACGTGTCCGTTGAGACATCCATCACCCTGAGGTCCTCATACTATGGTTCACACAGATTGATCTGAAGCAGTCTCACCCCTGCAGTCCCATTCAGGTCTCCTCTGTGTTCCTGTCCCTCCCGGATACACATGGGTCTTCCTACTAGTCGCAGATCTCACGGGATACAGGAAAGGCTGCTGGAGGGTTCAACTGCTCAGACATTCAGGCCGCCATTTCTTCTCTAGCATCCAGCTGTCTCCCCAGGGATGCAGACAAGTATGCATTGGTCCCCTCTGTACCTGAGCCCCACAAACCAACTTGGGATTTGCCACCTACCCCAGAACTCATCCTTCAGAAGTAGGGAACCACTGTCCATCTCCCCCCACCCCAAACATTCACTTTAATGTTTCACCTCCTCTGTCCCTTTTACCCTGGACAGAGAAACTCCTTTTCTCATCTCAGAGGTGAGAAGACTTGCTCTCACTCAACATAGTTCTCTCAAATCTATGGCCGCCAGGTGCCTCCAGGGGAGAGGGTCTCAACAGAGAAAGAATAAACCCAAGTTAAAAAAAATAAAACTGAGTTTTTCAGAACTATCATCTGAAGCAGGTACAGCTTCACTTGAAATCTCAGGGCAGGAGGCAGATGTATCAACAGCAGACTAACTGGCAAAATCTGAAAGAGACCCCAGGAGGGGATCTCGGCTCAGCAGCCTGCATCTAGGACCCACCCCTAGATATTCCTGCCATTTCTCTCCAGGTGACCTGCACATGCCCAGAGCCCCTAACTCTCCATCTTGCCTGAGTGAGAGGCAGGCAGCTTAGGTCCCACACACGTGAGCATTCTCTTAATGTAGCCTTATCTATTTTTGCTTTTAATAAACTCACTGTGTGTTCCTGACCAGCTCTCTCTGCATGAATTCTTTCTGGACGAACCCAGCGTCCCATCAGCGTGTCTCAGCTCACTCCCCACATCATCGTCATCATCGCGCTCATAAACTTGAAAGTGTATGTGTCTTTCAGAGCAAACAGTAAAAGCAGCCCAGTTGAGGTACAAGGAGGTATCTTTCTGCCGTTCCTAAGCCCTGAGCTCTCTTCTAACAATTCTTTGGCATCAGGAAGAAGCCTCTTGTACTGGCTTTCTGAATCCTGTAGGAAAAGTGCTCCACGAGAAGGAATCTCACCCTCCAAGCGCCCTCCTTCCAAGCTGCCCTGGTGTTCTTTCCAAGCTGCAGACCTCTCCTCACCTCTGCCTTGCCGCCTCTCGTGCTCCTCCTCACCTGTCACTGCGAAGGGCCCTGACCTTTGGAATCCAACTCAAGAACTGAGCTGGGATAGGGATGAGCGAGAACTTCAGGAGACTCAGTGAGCCCCAGTGGAGGCCTGGAGTCTTCCCTGTCTCCCTCCACCTTCTCCAACAGCCAGAAAAAGAGGAGAAAAGCATCAAGACCTCAACTCCAGGGGGCCCCACGCAGCCACCCCAGGAATGGAAGAAGCGGGGAGGCCAGAGGGAGAGAGGCCGCCTGTGCCAGTCCAAGGGGAATTTCTCCACTTCCTGGCAGGCTCCGACACAACCCTGTTTGTTTAGGAGGGACAGGAATGTCATTGATGGCTCCTGGCATGGCAGGTGGTGAGGGGAAAACAAAAATAATCTGCCCAGCAGTTGGCTCTGTTTCCTATGCGTGTGTCTGTGTCTGTGACTGTCTGTGGGGCTGGAAAGGATTCATCTGAGGGAGGTTTGGGGAGCCAGGGCCTGCTGACAAGGCACCCTGGGTCCCCTGATACTCACCTGGAAGGAGCGCTGCCTCCTGGCATTGGGAGAAGGACCTTTAGTCTCTGGGCCAGGTGGAGAGTCTCCCTCCACTCTCTCTGCCTCTTCCCTGCGCTCGCTGCCAGTCTACCCGCTGTGTGTGCCTCCGTTCATCCCCCAGGTGCAAGGGCTCCCTGCAAGACAGCCAGTGAATTTCTTGCCAGCCCAGTTCCAGGAACACAGGTGGTGATGGGTTCATATTGGTGCAACTGAATGTGTCCTGGCTCCTCCCTTTCTCACATCTGTCTTAGCTCCTTCCTTAGAGCACGCTCCCTCAGTGCACGCTCTAAGCAGTCCTCTCAGGTAAGTGCTGTGGTCTGCAGTTAACAGACGAGAAAGCTAAGTCAAGGTTAAGTTCACCTGGCTGGTAAAATATTGGGACTTGAGCAGGAGTCCGTCTGGTTTCTTTTCACTACGGCTCTCTCCCCTCAGCCCTCCCCGGCCCCAGTCCTCTCTGAGGTCCTCATGAGCTGGCAGAGGGGTGAACTTCATGCAGACTCAGGTTCAAACCTCAGTCCCTGCAAGAGGGTTCCCTGCGCTTTTATTTTTGTAAGCCCACCTTTTAAAGCGTAAATTGTGTGTATCTTTTATCATACTCCAGTGGATCAGCGTAGTAATACAAGTACAAATTGTCGATGGATTTTCAAAACACAAACAATGATTCCTGTATTGAGAAGCAGCCTCCATCGTCTGGGATAGGATGCTGAGCCTGTCCACGTTCCTCCATAGCTTTAGGCCTCGGATGACTCATCTGGAAAATGGGGGAAATCTGTCACCAGAAGCACGATGTGAGGCTTTGCCCAGGAAACGCTCTGGAAGTGGGGGTTCCCATCTTCGGAAGCCCAGGAAGGGCAATCTGGGCCCCTGTGAATCCATCACTCACTGCTTAAACTCGAGAAGTCAGAAAAGAATTTCTCAGATAGGAGGGGTGGGTTCCATGTCCCTTCTGAGGGCACTTGTCTGAGTTTTTCATAACAGTTTTATTGCGCTAGAATTCACAAACCGTGTAATTCACCCATTTAGAGGATACAATTCAGTGGTTTTTATATTCACAGATCTGTGCAATCATCACCATTTTCAATGTGAGAACAATTTCCTCACCCTCAAAACAAGTCTCATGCCCGCTAAGCGATCCCTCCCCACTCCCCCAGCAACCACTCGTCTGCCTGTGTCACAGACCAGTGCCCTCTGGACAGGTCTTACTCCTGGAACCATACAGCATGTGGCCTCATGTCTGGATTTTTCTTCCTTCGGTGGAACCTGGGCCAAGAATCACCTCCGTCAGAGCATCTACCTTGGTGCTTCAGTTTATTTCCTCTTTATGGTTAAATACTCTCTCTGTTTGTGAATATACCACATTCTTTATTCTCTCATCCGTGTATGGACATTTGGGTTCATTTCATTTGGGGGCTAATATGAATAGGGCTGCTCTGAACACTCATAGAACATTTTGTGTGGACGTAGATTTTCATTTCTCTGGGTGGATACTGAGGGGTGGAATTTCAGGGTCAAGGGTACTTGTTTAAAATGCAAACTCCCGGCATGCCCTGGTAGAGTAGCAGTTGGGCCCTCTTTTGAATCCTAAGGACCCAGGTTTGTGTCCCAGGGCCAGGGAGAATAACCAGAATGAACAACTAAATAACATAAACACATGCTTCTTCCTCCTCTCTCTTCTTGCCTGCTTGCCTACTCGCCTTCATTCCTGCCTGCACCTTTCCTTTAAAAACAAAATTTTGAAATAAAGAAATTAAATAAATGCAAATTTCTGGACATGTAGAGCCTCTAGTTGAGACTCTCCGGAAAGAGGAGCAGAATGTGCCCTCGAACAAGCATCCCAGCGTTCTGCACCTCCCTAGAGGATCAGAACCACTGGACTAAAGTGAGCTAACTCTCGCTCATTAGAAAGCCACGAGGCTCAGTAGGTCAGAAAGGCCTACCCGCCAAGTGCCTCTAGAGCCATCACCATCTGTCAACATTTGTGCACAATTTCCTTAAACGTTGGCATGTATGCCCATGCCATGGAGACACACCGAATTATCACAGTTGGTCTGAGAGGCTGGGATGATTACCCCCATCTGGCCACAAAGAGCCTGAGGGGAGCCAGCAGCCAGGTGACCCAGCTGTGAGCGGCAGGGCCAGCCAGAATTTCACCCATGATAGCTTCTGAATGTCTTTTCTGAATCAAAGATGAACCCATGTGCTATACAGGTCTGAGTATATTTCTGGAGCCTGCGAGGGGCTGGGGACTGGAGCCTCACCTGCTCAGCCCCTCCCCCAGTCCCACAGAGAGCCCTTGGTGAACCCCTAGTGCCTTGAGGATCCCAGTTTGAAAACCACTGGTCTAGGAACTCTCAAGCATCCCTCAAGGAGATTTTCATCTAAATGATGTTAATACCATTTCATTAATTCATCCAACATTCCCAAACAGCTGCCTTATGCCAGACACTGGTCAGTTTGGAGAACACAATAAAAAATATATAAACCACAGTCCAGAGGAGGCAGGTAGCAATGCATGTGACACAGGGGTTCACACCTGGGAGTATGGGCTGAAGAGGCAGCTAATATGGCCTGGGAGGGTCAGGGAAGGCTTCCTGGAGGAGGTGAGGTCTGAGCTGAAACTCCAGGACAGAAAGGTCCTTCACCAGGCAGAGGGAGCGGGAAGAGGGCACTTCGGGCCCAGGGTCAGCAGGTGCAAAGAAGGAAGCTCTGGGTTTGTGGAGAGCAAGAGGTTTTGTCGTTCGGGAACTCGTGGTGGGTAGAGGGGAAAGGCAGAAAGGCCATAGAGTGAAGAGGCATATCAGAGATCAAGTGAGGAATGGGGCACCTGTACATATGAGTTTATTTTAATGTGTAGAATAAGTTACTACAATAAAAAAATTTTTTTTTAAATAAATCAAGTGGGAAAGAGATAGAAACTTACATCACCCGAGAGCCACTCAGACCAGCCTCCAGTAAGATGCTAAACCACGGGTTCAGTAACCCTCATCCAGGAGAAAGAACTGGATCCTTGGACATTACAGAGGCCAAAGAAACCCCCGGGAGAAGGTGGACGTTGTCATAGACTGTACCTGACCTGCTTTGATGTTGAAAAGTCTCTCTGAACGTGTCCCCCCGTCACAGCTCCCGCACACAGGTCAAACCATCATCTCCCTCACTTGGAGACCAGGAAGCGGAGTCTCAGCGAGGTTAGAAGATCTCCGGGTTCACGCAGCGGGCAGGCAGGAGCGTGAGGATGAAAACCAGCAGTCTGGCTGTAAAGGTGGAGCCTGAAGTCCAGCGTTTCGCTTTCCTCTGGTCTGATTTAGAGCCTCAGAGCCTCGCTCCCCAGGTAGAACCGAACAACGTGCAGTGAGC
Organism: Solenodon paradoxus; assembly: GCA_004363575.1. Taxonomy (NCBI): domain Eukaryota; kingdom Metazoa; phylum Chordata; class Mammalia; order Eulipotyphla; family Solenodontidae; genus Solenodon; species Solenodon paradoxus. Next base: position 14,315 of record RJWH01006822.1, read on the forward strand.
ACTGCTGCTTCTGTTTCTGGTGCAGGTGTGCCTGTTGGCTTTTGCAGAAGAGACTCAGTTTCCTGGAGGGGACTGGATGGAGAGGAGCAGCCCCACTCTGGTCTTATTGACTGGGACATGGGGTACAATTTCGTCGTTTTTCATCAAGAGATCCATCGCTTGGCAAATAAAAAGTTCCATATCATTTTATAAATAAAGAAGTGGGGACCCAGAAGGATTGAGCAACTAGCTCAGCATCACACAGCAAATCAGGGGCAGAATTGAGCCCAGGATCCGGATTTCTTGACCCATTTGAAAGAGCACTTTTATCTTCACACACCTCAAGCTACCCAAGGAAAGGAAAGATTAAAGAAGCAAAAACTCTTAAGCCAAGTTTTCTGTCCAGTTCCGAGTATATTGAGTGTCCAGTCATTACCTACCCCCAACCAAGATCAAACTTACCATTAGTGAACCTCAAAACTAATGAAGGGAGGTCCAGGCGTGAAGTCCGTTTAACAAGGAACTGTCCTGAGACGTCCACTTTTAAAGTGGATCTTCTCTCTTTGCCGTTTGAGGTCACTGCCACACTAGTGGCAGCAAAATAAATTTGACTTTCTAATAGTCCGTGATAGGATTCTCAGCAGCCTTCCTGAGAATGAAAAAAAAATTGTTTATGTCCATTAGGAAGATATTCAGAAATTCTAACTTCATTTATATCAATTATTTAAGAGGGAAATATGTATATATGGAGTGTCAAGTTCAAAATCCTTTTATTGCTGGAGTCTACAGGGAATTGCCTAATGATATTAAGCCAAGAGGGGGTCAGTAGGGGTTTTTTTTGCTTCTTCATTTTTTTTCTTAAGTGTTTTTAAAGAAAAATATTAATTCAATTAAAACCAGTCACCTTTGGTTTCGTTTGGAAGATTGAGGACATTTGCTGGGCTCGCATAGGAGTTCCTTAAGTCCATCACCTCCATCTGACTTAGAGAAGATTTCCAAAAAGCAGTCCCTGGCTGAGGGTTTTCTGCACAGGGTGACTTGTTCCAGAAACCTGCTCTGAGGCAGCACTGAGTCTGATGCTGAGAAATTCACCATCCACTGAAATCCAGAATTGCACCTAGGGGGCCTGTCATGCTCCTTTCCAATATTTGTTCTGCTTTCTCTGAGTGTCTTTATTTCAAATATTTGGCGCCCCTGTCAACGATGATGCCCTGACTTCAGTAGAGAAAACACGAAGTCAGTGTGTCCAGGCAGCATCCACACTGAATACACCTCTCCCTCTATCATAGTCTCTGGGAATTCTGATCCATTTATTTCAACCAACATCTCTTGAGGTCACAAATATATACTAAATACAGTACCAGATTCTGAAGATGAAAATAAAGGAAAGAGAAGATGACAGATAGGTACAAAGTAGAGAGAGAGAGAGACTAGATTGATTGATAGATGATATAGATAGATAGATAGATAGATAGACAGACAGACAGCTAGATAGGTAGGTAGGTAGATAGAGGACAGATGAATAGATGGATGATAGATGGTATATGATGGAGGGGTGGATGATAGATAAATGGATGATAGAGATCAATAGATGATAGAGATAGATGATAGGTAGATAAATGGATGATAGATGGAATGACAGAGATCAATAGATAAATGTAGAAATAGATGATAGGTAGATGATTGATAGATGGATAGATAGGTAATTGACAGATAAGCGAGGAGCATGGAGTTGAGAACAGCATGTGGGTGCTTCCCGGGACACCATTTCTGCACGGTATGGCTTGCTAGGTGGGCAGAGGACTCAAGGAGGGGCAGAGAGGGGACCACAGAACCCAACCTGGGGAAACCAAGGAGGCTTCCTAGTAGGAGGCAAGGCCTGGGGGCAGTCCTGAAGGATGAGTAGGAGTTAAGTGAGGAAGAAGGTAGAAGGAGAACAGGTGAGCAGAAACCAGGGAAGTCACTGGGGTAAACAGGGAACCACGAACACTGCTATCGCTAGAGGCCGCCTAGTGATTTTAGCCAGGGGTCAGGGGTCAGATGTGCGTTGTAGGTCTCAGCTGGAAGTCCTGTCCAAGGCCGCCTTGACACGGCCCCGCACCCTGGATCCATAACACACCTGTATATGACACCTCTCGGGGATTCAGGAGCCAGTATTTTCACTTAGTGTCACAGCAAGTGGCCAGAGATGCTAGGCCTCATGGATTTATTCCGGTGTTCGTGCTGCTTTGGATTTCACAGTAGAGCATCATCGCTGAGAACGCAGATTCTGGTTCTAGGCCACCTGCCTGGCTCTGCTCTGTAGCAGCTTTGTGACCTCAGGCAGCCACATGATTTCTCTGTGCCTCGGTTTCCTTGTCTATGAAACAGGGATGATAATGGCTTCTACTTGATAGGGAGACTAGAAGAGTTTAACCAGTTCTTACATGTGGAACATCAGAACAGAGTTCTAGAAACATTCAGTCGACGTTAGCAAGGATTGCTTCCATTCTTATCACCTCCGACTTCCCTCTGAGAACCCTCTGCCGGGGTGGTAGGCCCTGGACTGTCCTCTGAATAGGCTGTGTCCAGTCCCGAAGCCAAGACTTTGCAGGGTTAGTCCCTTCTTTGTCTCCTTCCCCACCACCATGTTGAAACTTATTGTCTCACCCAAGACCTGACACTAGCCTTCCCCAGCCACCAGAATGTTCCTTCTTTTCCTAATGCCTAAGCACCTGGGCCCAACCTTGCTGGAGGGACACTCTCTATACTATTATATTATTCCCACAGACACGTCAGGTCTTGGCGGGTAGTAGAGAGTGGGCTGGGTTTCAGAAACCTTGGGGTGGAAACCGAGGGCTCTACCACTTCCTAGCTGCATGCCGGGCCCTCTGAGTCCACTTCCTGGGCTAAGAATGAGGGTACAAAATGACGTCCGCCTGATGGAGCCAAGAGGTGTGTCAAACTAGGTGAAGATGAGTGCTTCCTAAAAAAAAAAAAAAAATAGCTGGTGCTTTAGTTATTACTGTGGGCCTGATACTAAATGCTCTGCCAGATGTCAAATCCACGTTGCCCAGCCCAAGGCAACAAAGTGCTTTATTATTTCTGAAATTTGATGAAAGAGGAAACCGAGGTACAGAGATGAAGTCACAGGTCAGAAGTCCTGCACCTCTTTGTGGATGAGCTGGGATAGAGCCCGAGGGTTACAGCTTCACAGCCAACAGTCTTGACCACTGTGTAAACTGTCCAGTGCTGGCCAAGTGACAGGCTTTAGAGTGCCGTCCCCAACCACCTACCACCCTAATGGCGTCCAAGAGTCACGTGCCAAAGCCATGCCCGGCCGTCCTGGGCCTTGCAGAGCCTGTGTGCCTTCCATAGACAGAAAATGAGATTAAGAGAACCCAGCGAGGTGTGATGGCCCTGGTGTCTGATTCATTTCTCCGCCAGTAATGTGATCCACCCGGGAGCCACACTGAGAAGTGAATGGGCAGGAGAGGGCGCGGGGGAGTGCCCACAGGGCTTGCACGGGGCAGCCGAGCTTCCTGCCCCAGCCCTCGCAGAGAGCCACAGGTTTGCAGGCACAAAATCTCAGTGCTGGAAGGGACTTTGGAGGGGTCACCAGCCCCCTTCCCAGTGGTTCACAGCAGAAAACGCTAGGGCCCCAAAGGGGAAGATGTCTTGCCTCCGGCCACAGCCCTCACCCCTACCGCTTCCAAGGACAGCACAGTTACAAGGACTGTCTCACTTGTGGCCGAGACCCTGACACCCGAAAGAGGAAGTCATTTACCCGAGGTCACCTAGCTAGAAAATGTCAGAGCTGGGATCCCAGACGCAGACGCAGACACAGTCGGGTGCCCGGCCAGCACAGCGGAGAGCAGAATCCCGCGTCCAAGCTGCCAGTTTAAGGCTGTGAACTAAACATCCAGCTGCTGCTGCAGTGGACGGGGAGGTTGGCCGCCCTCCTCCCGGGACCTCCCTGCAGCCGGTCAGGGAAAAACCAGGCCTCAGAGACGCGCCTGCAGATACGGGAGCACGCCCACTCCTCCCCAACGCCCCCTGTGCAATGAAGCCGCTGACCCAGAGCTGTCAGGACACCTTTATCTGCCCAGGGCAGCCCCCAGCTGCCCATCTGCAGCGTCTCTCCGGCGCCTGGAGAGCCAACACGAGAGGCAACCGGATCCCGGCGCTTCGCTATCTGACTTGTTTTTGTAGGAAATAAATCTAAGAGCCAAAAACAAATTCCTCACCCCCTAGACTATTCATTCCCCTGCCTTTGGTGGCATAGAAAGGGCGCGAGCTTACACGAGGCAGACTTCAGAGCGGAGGCGCTGGCTTCTGCCCATCCTGGCTGCAAGCTCAGCGCGGCGCTTGGTGCTGTGTGATCCCGGGAAGACACTTACCCTCTCGGGGCCACGGTGTCTCCATCCAAAAAACAAAACTCTTGTTTAAAGCTGTCATGTATGGCCAGTAAGTAAATTTAGTTTAACCGCCTTCTAGGCCATGAGTAAAAGACCTGTACTGTATTACTGTGTTTGAATTTTTTCATTTTAACTTTTTCTCAGGTGGATTTCTTTTAGATTAAATTTGTTAAGGCAAAGCCTGGTCACCATGCTCACATCTGAATCCTTTCAAAGTGAACTTGTTAAACCAATAAAGAAGATCCATCTTCAAGTTTTATGTCTGCAGTCCATTTCCTTAAGTATGTTACTGTCCTTTTCCCTCTTTTCTATGTATTACTTTGCTCGAAACAACTTTGATTGACAACACAAGTGTTAGAGGTAAAGGCTCAGGCTTCCTCAAACATACGGTAACACACACGCCCACCACCAGTAATAATTCTATTCGTTGTTTTGTTTTCATCGCTGTATTCATTTTAGGATACTGAGAGGCATCTGGGTCTGTGTGTCTCATCTTGGACCCACCCCCAGAGTCCCAGTACCCCTCCCCACCACGTGTTCCCTCCTTCCCTCCCTGCCCTCCCACCCCGCTGGCAGCCACTGCCTGTGTCCGTGAGTTTCATTGGGGCTTTGTCTGTGCATTTGTTTCATTTCCTTATACTCCACACATACAGGAAACCTTCCTGTATTTCTCTTTTTCTTTCTGACTTATTTCACTTAACAGGATCCCCTCCAGCTCTGCCCAGCTTGTTGCAAAGGGCACAATTTCATCTTTTTTAATAGCTGCTTATCCAGTCATCTGTGGACGGGTATTTAGGTTGTTTCCATGTCTTGGCTATGGCGAACTGTACTGCTTGCTATAAACATAGAGATGCAGATACTCTTTTCCAACCAGAGATGTTATATCCTCCCACTGCCAGATTTCTGATAATCGTCCACCAATATCCATTGAACGCCCCCGATCCCTTGCTCCCCCTCCCACCTCCTTCCCCTCCAGTAGTCTCAAGTCTGTTGTCACTGTCCAAGGGTTGCTTTTTGCAAAACAAAAATTTCAACAGTCCCACCTCATAAAGTGGTGGGAAGATTAAACGAGATCAAGAATGCAAAGCACTTAGATGCCTGGTCAACAGAAAGTCCAATGACAGCTGAGACCTTCTGAAAGACACCGCACCTCTGAGAATGCCCTCTCTGGAAGCTCAGGGACGTGGCAGTTGCTCTAAGCATCTGCGAATTGTTTGACAGCAGGTGGATTTTGAGTCTCATCTCCTTGTCCCTCAGGGATCTTCAAATCCCCAGTCTAAGTCTTCAGCAAAGTTCAGCAGAAGCTGAGCTCAGATGGCTTAAGGTCACAAAGAGCAGACACTTTCGGATAGATGCAGAAAAGGGCACCTCAAGGTCCTCTGGCCGCTGACGGCATTTAATATGCACCTCGGGGGAAGGGTTAGCCTTAAGGTTGGGGTCAATGTTCCTGTTACATTGAGGCTCAAGTTGGACTTGAAGAGACACAGCAGATTGGTGTGCTAGACGGACCAGGGTTTCCTAGACCAACATACCAGGATTCGACTTCCCATAGGAAGGCAGGGAACACACTTGCAGCCCATGAAGGGACCAGGACACAGGCGTCTGAACACTATTCCTGCAGCATTCAGAACCCACTACAGTGGTTTAAGCAAGAAAGGGAACTTTCTGGAGTGATGGAAATGTCTCTCTCTTGGCCAGGGGGAAGTCACCAAGTTAGACACGTATGTAAACAGGGATCGAGCTAGAGTCTTTAGAGGCGCTCCTCTTACTGATTCTACACTAAGCAATGTGGAACAAAGGAAAGGTCCAACCCAGCTAATGAGAGTCAGAACCAAGATCCCAACCCACGTGGGCCCGGATAAGGGTGAGACAAATTGAGAAAGGCTCGTGGTGGATCCCACCTTTATTTAAATGTTGACTTGGTTCATCATGGACTGGCTTGCATTTGATTGTAATTTTTAAAATATTATATTACATTTGACATCTATATGAGGGAGCCTATACATATGAGTTTATTTTGATGTGTAAAAATATAAAAATTAATTATAAATTTTTTTTTAATCTTACACTGCACTATTTCTTTTGCTGACTGAGTTTGGAGGTGCCCACTCTCCCAGCCCCCCTGGTCCTGGTCCCGGTGACCTGGCCCTGGCCCTCTCCTGGGCACATGCTGTAAACCACCCCAGCAGGTGCCCTCCTGCCTCCAGGTCAGCAGCGCCATCGAGTGACTTGAGATCTGAAGACGGGCTTGCAAAGAGAGCACTGTTTTGTCTGCTTTATGCAATGTACCACTGGTTTGCAAAACTGTGTGTTTCAAGAGAACAGATGGACACGTCGGTCAATGTCTATGTCTCTCATGCCCACACCCAGAGTACCGGTGTCTGTCACCATGATCTGTCCCACCCCCGTCCCTCCCCCTCACCCCTCTGGTGACCACCATTTTGGTCTTTTGTTTTCAGTAGTTTTATTACTTCATTTGCTTACATGGCTACATTCATTTGAGGATATAAGAGCTGCCCCTCCATCTGTGTCTCACCCGGCAGCCACCACCCGCCCTTCCCCACCACCTGGTCCCCCGCCTCCCTCCCTCCCACCTCCTTCCATCCCTGTAGCCACAGACTTTCCTTCTGTGAATCTGGTTGAGCTGTATTGGTTGGCTCTTTTTGTTTCTTTATATCCCACCTAGGACTGGGACCACCCTGTGCTTCTCTTTTTCCTTCTGGCTTATTTCACTTAACGTGATCCCCTCCAGTTCCATCCAGGTTGTCGCCACAGATTTCACTTTGTTTCTCAGCTGCGTAGAATTCCATTGAGAATCTAGATCCCAGCGTCATTATCCGGTCATCTGTTGAGGGGCATCTAGGCCACTTCCATGTCTTAGCTGTTTGACCCGTGCAGCACTTTTAGTGGGGCTTGGGGGTCCAGCAGCAAAACAGCCGAGAAGGAATTCTTAGACGTTTAAATTGGTGGGACTTAGTTTGTTCATTAGAGAAAGAAATAGCACGGGACAGATTCATTCACGAGGCATTTAGATGGATATGACGCTTGCTGGACAGATGGATATGATGCTTGCTGGACAGGGGGTGCCTTTTGGTCTAACCAGTTAATCATTACTCAGAAAGGAGCATTTTGACCCTCAGGGACTAAAAGAGTAGTGGCTTCAGGTGAGACAGAAGCCCAGGTTTGGAGAGGACATCCTGGGAAGCGTCTCAGGAGCTGGTCTCTGGGCCTGCCAGGTCTTGAAGGAATTACCTAGTCTTTTGTTTTCTAGAAGGCTTGTCCTGTCTGTTTCCATGCTGCTAGATATGCTTAGAAGATGACAGAAATTCACATTCCTTTAACACTATGAACATAGGGGTGCAGATATTTTTCCCAGTTAGCGGGGGGTTTGGTATTCTCTGGGTAAGCACCAGCTGACTTCATCGAAGCGTCTACAAATACTTGGGTTGTGTTTCTTAGTTCATTTGCTTTGTTTCTTCATATTCCATCTATGAGTGAAAGCATCCTGTATTTTTCTTTCTCAAAGAGACGCTTCAGGTGGGGAGCTAGCAAAAAGGAAGGTTGTAACAGAGTCCCAGGGAGCAGCTCTGGCAAAATACAAAGCAAAAAAAAAAAGCTCAGAATGTGTTTCAGTAAACCAGTGGGCCCCAGAAGAGGCTGTGCATGAAGAGGAGCTGCTGGGGGCCTGGCCTCGAGGGGAAGGCTGTTAGCTGTCTTGTGAAGCGAATTCCCACCCGCCGTGCTCCCCTCCTCCATCTGTGGCCTCCAGGGAAAGCTGAGTGGCTGCCCCAGCACTGGACACAGGGACCCCACTCTTTCCAGCCTCCTTCATAGATGCGCCTCATCATTAATCACTCAGCACACATTTTGATGATGGCTTTCGTGTATATATAACAGAGAAAGCAAATGCTGCTTTGCATTGCAGTGTGCTTGTGAGTTTGCAACCGCTTTTACATCTGTTGTCCAGATGTCGCCCGGGCCTCTCTCTTTGCAGCTCTGAGGTCTAGATGTCATTTCCTTGGACTGTCATCCATTTCCTAGGAGCTTTGTGCACACCACTGGAGGACCAGGAATGCCCAGAACTCCAGGTCCTCTCGTCGGTCATCATGACCCAGGTGCCATCTGTGAACCCGATGGCAGTGCTTGGTAGGCTGGATTGCACCAGTGATTTCGGGGGCACACTGGAAGGAGTCAGCGTCCGCCTCCCAGGCTCCGAGCTCATGAACGACAATCTCTTGGGAGCAGGCGGCAGCCCCCCAGCCCCCAGGTGTGCATGCCACCTGGAACTAACTCCCTCCATCGCTCACCTGGGTCTCTCCTTGGGGAGAAAGGAGCCTCTTCCTCCAGAGGAAGTCCCCCACTTTTCCATTTCCATTAGGGAAATCCAACACACACCAAAGGAAACATCCTTGGTCACAATTTACAGGAAGAGAATCAGGCACCTCCCAGCTGACGATTTGAACGACCCTTCGTCTTCCTTTCTCATTTTGTTGTCAGAGCAATTGAGCTTCTCTTCAAGCCTCTTTTCTGCACCCCATTTGAGTGACACTTTTTCAGCACCAGCACAGATTATCGATAATCCTCAGGACAGGGAGCTGACAGGGCTGCTCCAGCCAGCCCCAGAGACCTCCCGGGGCCTCCCCTTGCCTCTCTCCTCTCACTTTTTAATCATAATGGGTTTACTTTGTGAGAGAAGAATGCAAACTTGTATGGTACATGCAGACACTACATGGAACATTCTAGAAACACAGACATCACAGGGAAAGGGGAAAGGCAGAAGGACTACTTGTCCTCAGCACTGCAGAGACGTTTGAAATGCTCTGTTGTCTGCTGACTCCCTGCAGAGGGCTGAACACTGAGGCTGAGGCTGAGTGGGCAGGAGTTATGGGATGTGGAGCGGGGAGACCTGGGGGCTCCTTGAAAGAGGCAGCCCCCTCGCCCCCCAGTGTCCAGTTGGCTCCCTGGCCTTTTGGAAAAATATTTCTCTGTGTTTGTTCAGGTGGAGCTGAAGTAAGATGAGGGGTGTGTGTGTGTGTGTGTGTGTGTGTGTGAATCCTTCTGCGAGAATGCTCTCTCAGAGTTTTCCAGCTGTCTCTGTGTATCCCCTTGCATCTGCACATCTTGGTGTGTTGACATGTGTGTCTCTGTGCATAGAAATCACCACATCTCTAGAAGCATGTATGTCTGCATTGGTCATTGGTGTGAGGGTGTCCCTCTGTTGTTAGGTTTGAGTGGGGTGTGTGTGTGTGTGTGTGTGTGTGTGTGTGTGTGTGTGTGTGCAGTCTTAGTCTTGGGTATGTGTCTGACTGGATTCATGTGTCTGTGTCTGCATGCCTGAGGAAAGTGTGTGTAGCCTGATTTGCGAGTGTGCATGTGTGTGTCTCGGTGTGCATATGTGTGCAGGGAGCAAGGTGCATTGGACTCACAGAAGCCGAAGCAAATATATACACTGTCTTTGCAAAGCAAGTCATCTGTTTTCCTGGTTTTGTTTTTCTGCTCCGGACCCTCCTTGAAAACAAAGGGAGCTTAAAAAACACAGCCCTTCCTGTGTTCCCAAATGTTCAGAATGCTGCGGTGAACTTGCACGGTGCCAGCTCGGATGCCCAGCCCTGCCGCTGCTGCAGGAAGCCACCAGCCCACAGGGCTACCACCGCCCACTTACATAACAGGAGGTGGCGGGCCAGGAGGAGCAGCTCTCAGCACCCCAACATCAGGCCAGCATCGGGCATCGTGGGAATGAAGAGGCCACAGAGGGCATACGTGTACCCTCTGGGGGCTGCCTCAGCAGAGGAGGTCTCCCCAGGAGAGGTGGGAGGGGAGGCAGTCACTTATGGGGACTTATTATCAGCCAAGCAGGTGCTGGGGACATTCCTTTCCATTGTACCAGGTCAGTTCTGGGCAAAAATAAACATGTGTATCATTTCCACACCTACTATGTGTTAGACACTGTGAAAGATAAAATGATTCAGGTTTGCCACCCCCAGGAGTCATGTCCCCACTCCCCACTGGGGGGCTCTAGGGGTCTCCAAGGTAGCAGAAGGGGTTGAGCTGGTTTCAGCAGAGCCTCTTCCAGATTGGAAACACTCTGATTCTCGACAGGGCAGTTCCAAGACTCCACGCTCCCAACCTTCTCCGTCTCCCCCATTCCCACTCGGACCATGTCAACAGTGTCCCTTCCCTCCCGTCTCTGCCCCAAAGCTCATGTGAAGTTCAGCTGCCCCTCCTTCCCTCTGAAGAGCTGCTGCTGTCTGCCCTCCTTCACTTGAAAGTGTAACCACTAACTCCTCTCCCTCGTCTACATGTTCAGGGCAATCAAAGCACCCGAGGCATGACTCCGGGCATCCTTCCAACCTGACGTCCCACGTCTCCCGACCTGCCTCTGCCTCCAGCCAGATCGTGGAGGTGTCTCTGCACATACCCTCCGCCCCCCAGCTCCTCCTCCAGCCACTCCTGTCTGCCTGGGACACACTTCCCTCCACTCACCCAGCCACCCTCTAACCCTGGAGAGTCTTCAAGACCCACCTCAAACACGCATCAGACCTTTGCTGATTCCTCTTTCCCCTTCCCCGGCAGGTGTGAGGTGTCTTTTGAAAGCTGTTCTGCTGTGCCCTGTACGTGAACATGACTGTTAGTCGTCTGTGTCTTTGTTCTCCGCAACGTGACAGAGATCCTTAGACCCTGGAAAATGGGTCTCTCTCCTGCCTGCATCTCTACGCCGTGCTGCGGTTTCAATGCAGGTGTCCTGCAAATGTGTGTACGACACAGTGGACCTGGTGCCACTGGGGACGTCGGGATGGGTGGCCTGGGTGGAGAGCACGGTGCAGCGGGGGAAGGAAGTGGGCCGAGAGGAGCTTCAGAAATCCCTGCCAGAGGTGCGCCCTGATGGAGCAGTGGGCAGGTCAGTCGCCTCCAAAGAATCGCAGGCCACACACCCCTGGGTTGTCCCTGTGACACACCTGAAACCCTGAATATCTCCCTTACCTGAGGGACTGAACGTGGGGACAAAGATAATGCTGAAGTGATCGATTTATTCCATGTAGAGCAGAACTTGTCTGAGAAACCAAAAGCAAGGCAGTGCCAAGGAGTGAGAAGACTCTGGATTGCAGGTCGTAAGCTTGAGGCCCCTCAGGCCAGCCGATGATGGAAACCAGTAGGGGACGTGGGACTGGGTGTTGGCAAACAGGACCGCGTGTTTCATCTAAAAGGAGCTGGCCTTGCCTGCGGAAACACAGGCACACGGATCCCCAACAATGATTCACGAAAGACCCATATCCAAGTGTTTATGTGAAATCTCCCCCTTCATAAATGTTGGCAATTTATTGTTTAAAAAAGAAAATGAGGTGCTTCCTAGTGGAGTGGCAGTTGAGTCTCCAGCCTCCAACCAAGTCCATATGCAGCCCACAGACTCAGGTTCACATCCCAGGTCGGGAGCAACCAAGATGAACAATGAAAAAACTAGATAGATAGATAGATAGATAGACAGATAGATAGATAGATAGATAGACAGATAGATAGATAGACAGACAGATAGATAGATAGATAGATAGATAGATTAACAGATGGATATAAATATAGATATGTATATATGAACTGCTTCTTCCTCCTCTTTCTTCCGACTGCCTGCTCGCCTTCATCCCTGCCTGCACCTTTACTTAAAGAGGAAAAATCGACAACACTGGGTAGACCCAGTGAAATCCATCTGCAGACCACACGGGACCCACCTCTGCTTGGGTGTGTGCCAGGTTCCTGAGTCATGTGACTGCAGCTGGCTCCCCGCTGAGGCTGAGGCTGAAACCCACTCAAACTAGAGCGAGCTGGCGGTTGCAGTAAACAGACGAGGCGTGCAGAAAGGGAGCAGGAGAGGGTAGGAGAAGCTCACGAATAGCTTCGTGATTTTTGAAGCGGATATTTGCTTTGCCTGGTTATTAGGACATTACCACCACCTCCTCCCTCTCACTTGAGTCACACGCTGAGGCTCTGAGCACTCACGTACGCCCTCCCTGGCCCAGAGTTTCCTCACAACAGGACACGACTTCACTTTTTGCTCTTGGGAATTGTGCTCTAAATAAAATAAATAGACCTCTTCAGCATCCATGACTTTTCTCCCCAAGTTCAGGCTCATTGTGGGTACAGAAGATGTTACCTTGGGTGTCAGAACCTAAGGATGGTCAGAAGGCTCGGATCGGTCTCTATCTGGGTGTGCTTGATTGAGCATGAAAGGATTTCCTCTTTCTGACTGCAGGGTCCACTCTACAAAGGGTGGGCTGTGCTAGAACACCTCTGGGCTGCCATCCAGCCTCTGGCAGGAAGTGATAACTATCGATTAGGCAAAAACTAGACCCCACAGCAGCAAAAGGGAATTCAGGAATCCAATAAGACAAAACAGGTCTCTGCGGTAGTCATCATCCTGCTAGTATAAATTAGGTGTCTCTTCTAGGCATGCACAAGGCATGTACAGAGTTGAATGGACTAGGGTTTTAAACACCTCCTTTGTCTGGGTTCTCACCAGAGACTCCTGGTGAAACACAAAATGTGTGTCTGGAAAGTCATCAGGTAGACAGAGAGCAGGACTAAGTTAGGGGCTGGAATGGATCTCTCTGTCCCTCAAGTATCCCTGCATATGGAGGGTTTCTCCATGTTCACTGAGGGTGACCATGACTCCACATATTCTCAGTGGGAACTGGAGCCTGGTCTTGGGATTAGGTATTTGAGCCCACTCGGGTTGCCCTCATCTAGCTGCCTTGTAACCCACAGGGCCCAGCTTGAGAGTCTAAAAAATAGACCTTACCCATAATTCAGATGGCAGTGCCTTCTTTCAGGTATCTGGCCCCCAAGAACACATCCCTTGGCAAGAAGTAGGGGTCATACTTTATCTGACGTATGGCATGGGCATTGCCCACTGGAGGTCTGCTAGACAGGACCCTAGAGGTACTGGGGATGGGGGTGATGGGGAGTCGGCCCCAGGGAGAGGCCAGGGCCACTGGGGAGGTAGAAAGTCACCTCAGCAAATGATTATCAATGGCACTGAAAATATCTCTATATTTTCATAGCTGGGATAGCCAAGCAAGTGTGTATCCATGCAGTATCAGTGCAGGCCTCATCAGAAGGCCGCCCTTGTTCTGTCTAGCCAAGCAGACCCAGATGCCAGCAAGAGAACCCAATCTGAAGCCCCCGCCCAGTCTCTGAGAACTTGCGGGAGCTCACCCTCCTTCACGGGCTCAACTCACTCCAGGGCCCCCACCCCAGGCCTTCCTGGGCATTGGCAAAGAGTCGGCACTCTTCCAAACCCTGACTTCATGCTGGCCATCAAATCCCCAAGCCAGGGAGGGAGTAATGATGTCATTGTCCCCGTGTTTCATAAAAGCAATCATTGGACTCAGAAGAGGATCAACTTTCAAGGCAGGAGGCCAAACAGTTTATCTTGGCAAAGGCCTCTGAGGATTGCCTCATCGAAAGGAAGGGCTGGCATGCGTGTGAGCCTCATTTGTCATGACCAGGAGGCTGCAGTGTCCTTGGAGGCAGGAACATCTCGGGGATCCTGTTAAGATGGAGGATGTTGAGTCTGAAACAAATGAGCCCAAGTATCATCTCCTCCCAGCAGAACCTACTCTTGGGGGTTGGGGGGCGGCACCTCAAAGGAGGAATCTCTCCGACAGAGTGGTGCCACCCCAGTTTGGACCCAAATCACCTCTTATTAGAAATCTGCCAACAGTTTTCTTGATTTGAAAAAGTTCCATGAAGCAAGGGCCATGTTTGCTGCTGCATCTTGGCACCTGGTACAGAGCGGAGCTCGCGGCAAACACTGGCTGAATGAATGAATGACACAGAGGCAGAGCTGAACTGGAAAGCAGCATCCAGGGATCGGGGCACATCCAGGTTTGCCAGCTGGGCTTGGGCTGGCTGGTTGGGGCTGGTAGGGGGCTCACTTCCATGGATTGGTAGAGCTGTATGTCATATATTTAAAAGGCTCTATCATTAGACAACCCTTGACAAACTCCTGCATGGCTGACAATCTTGTTTTTACTGCTGAAGTCTTCCCTCTTTCTTATTCATAATAGCTGTCTGAGCTTTTGGGGTTAAACACTGTTTAAAAGGCTTCACTTTGGGGAATGTGCTGGAATACATCTCCCCCACCATCAGTGCTAAGCTTCTCATCAGTAGGTGCTTATCTGAGCTCGGTCACTTCAGTGACCTTGAAAATGTCCCTTTTTCTCTCTGGACCTCGTTTTCCCCTTCTTCATAAAAGAATGCAAGAAAAACTGTGAGGGGCAAGTGTCTCAGCCCCATTCTAGAAACAGAAGAAGCACACGGCTTCAGCTCTCCCTGAAGAAGGCAGTTCCACATGTGCGCAGAGGAGTATTTCTGCATCCAGTTTCTGGAGGTCCTCATCCTTCTTGCAGTCCAGTGAGGAAGGCCAAGGTCTGGACTTGCTGATCTGTATTCCCCCCCAGCTCTGACTTTCCGGAATGTTAACCAAAGTGTGACTGAGAAAACACATTGCAGCTGCCTTCTCCTGAGGGCACCACCAGCCTCCCCGCCTTCTCAGCTGCCCCTGGGGAATGAGGAACCTGGGTTTTACTACTGGTCCCAAATACAGCCCCTCATGCCTCAGGGCCCAGCCCTCAAGTCCAGAAAGGAAGGCCTCGTGGAAATGAGGCGAGAAGCAAAAGGAAATCCAAGGCGTTCAACCTAAAAGGAATTTTCTCCCCTCTGCCTTTCCTTCTAGTTTTCAAGAGGTTGACAAAGGTGGGCATGGGATGGGGAGGAAAATGTTAACAGATTTAGGTTTTTGATGGAGACCCAGGAATGGAGGTAGAGGTGGAACACAAAATAGGGAGGTTGCGCACAGGGACATGGGACAGGGGACACTGATGACTGTGTTGGAGCCTGTGTAGATTCTCCAGGACAAAGTGGACTTTTCCAGCCTGCTGGTTTTTGGAAACTATTTACGAAGCTGGCCTAATCCAGGCCAGCTGTGGGACTCTAAGTAAACAGGGCCTTTTGTGGGGTTCAGATACACACAGCGCACACACACACACACACACACACACACACACACACACACCACACGCACCACCACTGAGCCTGTCCTTCGAGAGCATACGCCATCCTTTCTGGAGGGGAGCAGAGGTTGAGGCATCGAGAACAACTTGAATCTGAGTCCAGGATTCTCTCCTGTCTGTCACCACTGCGGATCCTGGCCAGGCTCACCTGAGCATGTGGTGACCACACAGACCTGAGTCGGACGCCTGCTCCCCTGCTTCTTTGGGTAAACTTGAGTGTGTTTCTTCATCTATTTTCGCCTTCATTCTCCCCTCTGCAAAATGTGCATAATCGCAGGTAACTGGCAGAGTTTCTGGGCAGGATACCTGAAGACATAAAGTGAGAGTTCTACAGACTGGGCTCGACTTGGAGTGCATCCCCAGTAGATGCCCCATCATGCCTTTATGTTTCTCTCTGAAGCAGGGTGAAGGGATATGGGTACCTGGTGGGAATCAGCATGAAGACACCTCCCACAAGGGGGATGGTTTGAAAAGACGGCCTCCCTTGCAGCTGAAAAGCAGACCCCGCCCACACCGGCACTTACAACAACACAAAACCCAGGCTGTCCTGCCTACCCTCCGGCAGCCTTTGCAAAGTCTTTTAGTGAAGTCATTGCCTAAGAAGGATGACATTTGGGAAATCATTTTCGCCTTCTTGGAAAGGAGTTGCTGGCCCGTTCCCATCCAAAAACGAAGGCAGATAATTAGGACCCTGCCGGCCTAAAGCGGCAGTACCCACCCTTTACCACAAGGGGCGCAGCTGTCCAGACACCGACATCACTTCCGCTCTGCCTTGACCAAGGAAAGTCAGTCACCCCAAATCCAGCAAGTGGGGAAATGGAGAGACCTGTAGATTCATATTGGGAAGGACATGGACACAGAGAGCCACTAAGTGAGGTCACCAATGCAATCAATCTGCCATTAATTAGGATTCTAAGATTGCTGACTCTCTGTGTCCCAAACCAAGTTGGGAAACCAAAATGTGGGTTTTAAGGACTGATAATGGGACACAATTTTTCTAATGGGACTGCCTTGGAAACTTCAGGATGCATGCTCATCTTCCACATCATGCTGACCCAGACCAGCCCAGTGACCTCCCCGAGCATGTTTGTTGAGTGTCACACCAACTCAAATCTGATAGTTCAGAACAGAGATGGAACATCCGTGGACATCTGGGGATCCAAGCCTAGTCATTATTAGCAGACCTTGAACTTTTTAGGATTGCAGATCTAGAAGGCACCTAAATGAATATCTTCTGTTGGTTTAAAGTCAAGAGGGAGAGTGATCTGGCCATGTTCGGTCCGGTGGACCCAGGCTTCTCCAGCTTTAACATGCACTCACATTTGGAGCATCTTGTTCAGTGCAGAATGTGCGCTGGAGGTTGGAGTGCAGGGGCAGCAGGGCGGAGTTTGCATTTCTAACAAGAGCCCGGGTGAAGCTGGCGCTGCTGGTCCACATTGAGTACCAGCCTCTAGACCCCATGGCGCCATGGGGAGAGGACCGTGGAGAGAAGGTGGCGCAGGTGCTAGGTAGATGCTTGTATCTCAGGTCTCTCAGTCCCTCATCTCAGATCCATATTACCAAGGAGTCAACTGACATTGAACCCAGACCCTGAAATTTTGCAGAAAAGAAAAAGCTAATTTCCTCCATCACGAGGCAGTTCTTAGAGAGATGAGGGAGGCTTGTGGTACAATTTAAAGTTCCAGTTCCTCGAGGTAAGGGAGGCCCCTCCTGCTGAGACCTCGGGTTGTGGACCGTTTTGACACTGTTGGGGACTTAGGGTGCTGGCCCAGTGGGTCCCTAAGTCCCAAGGGCTGAAACTGTCCTGTCTGGTTAGTGACTTAGGAGCTTGGCAGCCTCCCTTCTTCTTATTATGCAGCTTCTGAACATTCTGTCCAAAGGCCTTTTGGCACACCACACATATTTGAAAAGAATGGAGGAGAATGAACACTGCCCTTGCTCATTTGCCTAATTTAAAAGCATTGAGAAGCTTTTTATAGATGGGGGGAAGTTGGGGGGAGGGGGTACACCTCCATCTGAAGTGGAGGAAGACTCATCAGGGAGCCAGGAGAGAAATGGAGACATAAGTTTCGAGCGCTGACATATTAATGGGCTGACATATTAACTGCGCCCAGTTTGTTTTCTCCCATCCCCTTTCAGCTTAGAATCCCCTGCCTTTTTGGAAGTTCTTATGCTAGGAGGACATTGCTTTCCCCCAGGGGACCTGTGAGCCCCGCCCTTCCCACCTTGCCCTGGGGCACCAGTGTCCTGCAATTGCACGTCAGTTATGTCCCACCTGCAGACACTTTTTGAGGGTCTACCATGTATCCAGTCTCTAAATCCAATGGATTTCTCCATTCATTCTTCAAAAATGTGGTGATCAAGGACTGACCTCTGCTCTGTCCACCCTCTGTTGACTCAACAGTTCTATCGCCAGGCCTTGTGTCCGCTCTGGGAATGAGGAAGGAGGAAGACGAGCTTTGGCTGGCTGCACCTCGTCTGGTCAGAGTGCTGCCTGCTGTAATGAATCCCTGCTGACATGTGGCAAGAGGTTGATAAGGAACCACATAGAGCGTGTTTCTGGGAAGATCAAGATCAAAGAGGTCTTGCTCAAATCCATCCCTCCTCTCTCTCCCGTGGCCACTGTCTCTGCTTGGGTCCTCCCTGGTGGCACCGCCGAGGGACAAAGGAGGGAAGATCGGTCAGCCCTGCACCTTTGCACTTGACTTCCACACCACGGGCCTGGACTAGAGCCTCCACCTGACCCTGGCCTCTCCCCAAATGCACACACATTCGCTTTCCCTCATCCAGACACCAGCTAGCAGTGTTCTTTCCCAAAGGGGAGTCTCATGGTGTCAAAGCCCCACTGAAAATTCTTTACTGGGCTTCCCACCATTCATGGGATTAAGTCCAAACCTGTCAGAAGAGTTTACAAGGATTTTACAGTTTAGCTCCCAACTGCTACTCTGCCCAGGTCCCTTCCTCCCCTGTCACTTACCTTCCTCTCTCCTGTAAGAAACATCTTGGGGGCTCCCCGGGACCGCTCCTTATGAGAGGAACCCTCTCCCCAATGCATAGCTTTATTATGGAAATGTTCAGAGATATGCAGAAATCAAGGGAGTAGTGTGTCGGGCCTCCAGACACCCCACTTTCATACCTGCCCGGTTTTGTTGCTCTGCACCCCTACTGCCCACTAGCTCATTTTAAAGCAAATCCAAGGCACTGTCCTTTCATCTGAAAATACTTCTGTGTGTCTTTCTGAAAGATGAGGACAACTGATGAGTTTGAGGCTCCCCATGTTTGTTTTTTAAAATTCCAAAGCAGAAATAACCAAATGTGTGGTAGAGTTTTAATTTGTCCATTTAACAAACCAATGTTTTTAATACACACACCCCTACACGCAGAGCACAATCATTATGTGTATGTCCCCAGGTGGAGAGAGTATTAAAAGAGTCCAAATTAGAGATCCTTCTTGGAAGTGAAACCCTGGTCACCCCCCTCACCCGGGATCCCCCTCCCTGACCTGTGGTTGACCCTGATGTTTTCTGAGCCCTCCAGGAACTTTTACACCTCTGTGCCTGGATCACCCTTCCCCCTGCTTGGCAAACTCCTACATGATCTACAAAGCCCAATGCAAATGTCACCTTATCCATGACACCTCTTCCAATAATGCCCCCAGGGGTGACCACTCACTCTTCTTTGCTTCCTTAGCCTGTTCTTTATAATTCTCTTGAATGTTTATATTGAGTTGAAATCATTCATTTACAGATCTGCTGCCCCCAATAGTCTGTGGCCCCTTGAGGGTAGAAGCTGGGTCCTCTCTGTGTCCCCAAAGCTGGGAGGAGACTGATCCCAAAGCATGGACTCTGGCCAAGATGGGGAAGGTCATCTAATTCGGTCTCAGTTTCTGGCTTTTGAGTCCTGAATAGTACCAGCCCTATGACACGGCTCCCCTAAGGGTTAAATGAGATGCATCTGTTCAGCTGCTGTGGAGCCCCCCACATGTAGACTGTGAATAACGGGGGCCTCTGTCACCAGTGGCCGGCACGACTCCCCCGCTCAGGATACCCTGCGTCCAGAGACACGGCTCGCCCTTTGGCACAGGCCCCAGTGTCCGTCTGGGTCCCAGTAGTTCTCCCCTCTCCCGGAGACGGTGGAAATTTCCCCGGAGGCCGGGCAGTGAAAGCCTAGCCTGCCCCACAGCCCTGCTCGCCCCTCACATTCCGCCGCCCTGGGCAGGGGAGCCAGTCCTGGGGGCCCTGCTCCTCCCCTGGGAGTCCCCTCCACCTCCCAGCTGGGCTCTGGTCTCCCTCAACATGCCCAGAACTCCTGTCACCAGAGTCCCCTGAAGCCTTGGACCCCAGAGAAGTCTGTGTTACAGGGCGGAGTCATAACCCAGCGGGGTGCCCTGTTTTACTCTCAGCCACGTCCATTTCCTCACCTGTGGGACCTCAGTCCTCCGGGACCCTGCTTGTCACCACCCTGCTTGGGCTGATACCGCTTCTCCCGGGGGGGCACCTGCCAGCCCAGCCTTGAGGAGACAAAGAGCCCGAGACTGGCCCTCCTCTCCCCAGATCTGCCCGCCCTGCAGGACAGTGGGGAAGGGAGCCTGTCGTGGTGTGTCCCTGAACACGGGGGTGACGTTAGCAGGCCTTACAACTGCACGACGGCCAGGCTCCAGACAGACCCACATCGTTCCTTCATGAGCGAGCGCTCCCCCGTGGCGCGCTCCCCACGTGGACAGCAGCCAGGCGGGCGTGGCGCCCCCAGGTCGGGGCAGTGCTGCGGGGAGCCTGCTGCCCTCTCTCAGGGGGCATCTGGTGGGGCTGTTGGGATGTGCGGCGATGCTCTGAGCAGAGTGTCCTTCCGTCAGCTCCCACTAAGAGAAGGTGTCTGCTTAAAGCCCCCGCCTTTCATCCTCATTGAGTGTTTTCCCTTTCTCAACACATCTGAAGCTTGCAGAACAGTCCAGGGCTGCTTCCTTGGGCAGACTCAGCAAACGTGCCACCAAAAGAAAAGTGTTTTAAGTGAAGACAAGGGCTAGGACTTAAGGAATTCTGATTCAGAGGGTGGCCCTCACCCCTGACTTGAAAGCTGAGGATCATGGCTTCATTTCATAGCCTTGGGCAAGTGCCTTGTCTTTGCACCTCAGTTTCCCCATTAAACAGGTGGGGGTGATACTTGCCGTCCACCATTGTAGCTCATGAGTGAAAATGGTGAAGGCAGAGCGAAGGGGAGACTCGGGGATGCTAACTGGAGCAGGGTCGTGGCCTCTGGGGCCTCAGTTTCCCCCTCTATGCAAGGAGCTCTGTTGTGAATAGATCTGGGGTCCCCACCCCTGTCAAGCAGGAATCCCTGGTAGTGTGATGAAAAAGGGTGGGGGTGTCTCGGTGGGTGATGTGACCCTCAAGGGAAAAAATCCCCCCACTGAGTCCAGGCAGAGCTGGACCTCCAACCCAGGAAAGAGCTAGTGACTCTCATCCGTCTTCCCCATCAGGCTCTCTGCTGTCATCTCTGGATATGCTTCCCAGTGGCCCACACATCCCTTGGCTCCAGACTGAGGGCCACAGGGTCCCTATTAATCCTGGCCAACCTCTAACATGGAAGCCTAGGTTTCTCTTGTCCCCTAGGAAAGCCAAGAGCCATAAGGGAGATGGTGCTGCAGTTGTGAGAATACTGGTCAGTTAATATCAGAATATCAGACGACTTGAATTTAGTACCCTGGTGTCCCGGCACAGCGCTACATGTCTGTTCACTCGCCTAAACCCTGAGACAACCTCGAAGGAACTTGCAGCTCTACCGCTGTCGATAAATGCAGAAGAAGAGGCACAGAGAAGTGGAGAAACTCGTCCAAGGACACACAGCTCAGCAGGGGTGGAGCCGAGATTCAGACCAGGCAACCTAAAGGCTAAACGCAGGCTACGTAGCTAGGGTGGGTGCTTTCCTGGGACCTGAATAGGGACAGAGACACCAAAAGATTGCCAGCCACCTGGAATGGCAGACAGTTCCACCCAGGAGGAGAGGAGAGGACACCTCAAAAAGTAGCCCCGTCAACGTTTATTCAGCACTCGGCATGCCTATGTCCACTCAAGACTTGCAGTCCAGGACTTTACTGAATCTCTGCTTTGTGCTGGGCAAACGGCAGACAAACGAACCCTGCCCTCCTGAAGCTCAAATTAACAAGCACGGAAATAATACACATTTAAGGGCAATTGGCGTTTTAGCTTCATGGGTAGTAGTGTAAAATCCCCACGCCTCCAAGCTTCCTCTCTAGAGGGCGGGGATTAGCCATGGCCTAAGAATGCTTCAAGCATGAAAGTCATTCAGGGGGAAAGAGGCTTTTAGTGGGAAGGGGAGTCAGACTTGATTTTCTCTTTCTTGCTCTGTTCACCAGTGCCCAATGCCAGTGTATCTTGGGGCCTTCTTCTCTGGCCCCTAAGCATTCTTCCCTCTTAGTCCTTCTCAACTTGATTATGAGACACAAGGTCAGTAAAATGTGGCCGAAGCAGAAACCAATCCGATCACTGGACTTACAATCCAGTTCAGGCCCTCTGTTTGCAAGAATTGAAGACGCAGTGGGGCATGAGGCGATGTTGACGCCCATGGGATGCAGGTACCCGCAAGTCTGTGCAGGTTTCCAAGTTAAAATTCCTCCTCTCTCCGAAGTATTGTAGATTCAAGATTCCAGCTGGTAATGATATCTTGTTTGTTTGTTTGTTTTTATTATTATTGAAGGGATATTGCATTTTGCCGTTAACTTGTTTTGAGCAAACATAGTAGTATTTTTACATTTACATATAGCACAATAGGTTTACCAATATTCCCTCCCTTTTTTTTCTCCCTTTGTTTATAATTCATTCCCTTCATTCCATTTCTCCCACCCTTCCCCCTGTCACTTCGATACCCCTGCAACAAAGAAGTGGATAGAGAAGATGTGGAATACTAGGCAACCATCAAAAATGGAGAGTCCTGCCATTTGCAGCAACATGGATGGAGTTGGAGAGAATTGTGCTCAGCGAGATAAGTCAGAAGGAGAAGGATAGACGTCGAATGATAGCACTCATATGATGTGTAAAGAGAAAACAAATAAATGTCATAAATTACAAAATGCTAAACATGGAGGGAGGGAGAGAGAGAGAAAACACCACTCCAAAGAACTATGGACTCTTAGTAATGATTTCTGATCATCGCCAAAGGGTTACCCTGGCTGCCTGAAGGCTGCTAAGGTGTTCATTTGCCTTTCTGTCTTCCTGTCACTGAAAACACACATTCAGGTTATTCCAAGATGTATTTCAAAGTCAGGCACCAATCATATAATGGAATATTATTTAGCAGTACAAAGGAATGATGTATTAACACGTGTCACAACATATATGAACCTGGAAAGCGATCTATGCTCAATGAAAGAAGCCAGTCACCAAAAAGCACATGGGTTGAGTCCACGGGTATGAAATGTTCTGAATATGCAAGATCTGTCGAGACAGAAGCTAAACCAGTGACTGCCAGGGTGTGGAGGGAGCGATGGGTGGGGAGGGGCAGGGGTGTTTCTTTGTGAATGATGGAAAAGAGTATTGTAGTTGCCCAACTCAGTAGTTATGCTATAGACACCGACTTGCATATTTTATGAGGGTGGATTTCATGGTGATGATTGTGTGTCAATAAAGCTTGAGAAAAGCTTTTTTTAAATAACCAGGCACAGTCATTTCAACTGCAGTAGGTCAGGTCTTGTATTAAATAGGAGATTCTGCCAGATTCATAGGATAAAACCCAGGCAGTGCGTAGTCATCAGTTTGGGTACATTCCTACCCAGGAAAAGAAATACCGAGGGTCATTCTGGATAAAAGGAGGCGCAGATCAATCCATTCCATCAAATTCATGAGTATTTTTAAGATAATTTCAGAGCAGTTTTTTACAGCAAATAGTGCAAAAAGGGAAATTTTGTCTTTTAAAGACGCCCCTATTCCACCCCAAAACTGTGTCAGGTGGTCATCTGGGGGGCTTTGGTTTAAGAGAACATTTGTTCATTTAGCCCCAGAGGATTTCTGACTGGGAGTCAGCTGTATGCACATCTAGTTGACTTGCAAACTCAAATCTTCACAAAAACCTTGATTGCTAGTGTGTTTATTTCCACTTGCAGATAAAATAACCGAGGTCCCAGAAGCTAAGAAACGGAAGTGCTCTGGCAGGGCGTGACACAGAGTGTTTCAACCCCAATCCATCTGGCTTCAAAGCCTGAATCCCTCCTCTTTCTACGACCTCCAAGAGCAGAGCGTGTCATGAGCCGGGGGAAGCATCTCCCTGTGCTGAGAAGCCCAAGGGAACACAGTGAAAAACGGTTTAGCAAATCCTGGTTCCGGGCTGCCCCGTTTCTCTCAAAGGCGTCCTCCTGCTTCTTGCTTACAGCCTGGACACCAGGCTTCCTTCTGCCTCTTCTCTCCCCTTCCTGACCCTCAGGGGCGACTGAGTCCTGTCAGCCAGCCTGTGACTCCTCCTGTCCCCACACCCCTGAGGTCAGAGCTGTGAAAGGAATGGAAACTAGGATGGACTGTTGTCCTCTCCTGCACCGGCCATGGACATGCTCTACTCAACACCAGCACAGGCTTTTTTCACCAGAAGTCACCTTGCTCTTCAACCTTAAGACACTGTGTGCGAGAATAAGCGAAAGCAATGAAAGGTGAACACTGAATTCATGCAATTGCTATTTCACTGTGTTCTAAGCTAAGGCAAGGAACAGTAACCCCCCCCCCGCCATATTGGGATGAACTGATTGATAAGGGGGGCCCTTTCCCCACCTAGAAATGAAGCCAGAACAAGACAGTAAATAAAAGTAAATTCCAGTGGAAAACCTTTGAAGGGTGACATCCTGCGGCCACACGGCCATGGGATTCAGGGGGGTCATGCGGCCCCTCCCCAGGGCCCCAGTGTCGCTGGAGATGTCATCTAATTGTGAGCCGCAGCTGGGAGAATCCTCATGAGAGACAGGCTGGCAATCGGGCCTGTTCCGTGCCATGACCTTCACATGGGCAAGAACAAGAAAGCGCACTTGCAGACAAATTCTGCCATCCTATCAGCTTGTTTATTTTTGACTATTCCGTTTCTCAGGGAAACAGGAAATGTCAGAGAAAGGAATGTTTGTATTTTGGTAGGGCAGGTTTAGTTGAATATTTCTCAATATGCTGCCAGTATTTTTCCAAGACACACGAAAAGGAGGCAGAGATGAGGCAGAGGCTTCCAGGGCGGTGTTCTCAGGGCCCAGAGCATTGGGCCGGAAAGTGAAGTCACTGACCTCATTCAGTACAAATGTCCTGGGCCCCAGCCATGGGTCTAGGACAGCGACAAGAATGAAGAAGGCGGGCACAGTCTCTCGTGGGCTCTTGGGCACTTGGGTGGGTGGTGGGAATCTTGACAAGACTGGGTACAGGAAGAGGAGTGTCTGATGGGAAGCTGGTGAGACTGTAGGGAAATGTGGAGTTGGAGATGCCTGTGGGCCCACCTGGGGCTGGAATCTGGAGGAAGCTCTGTAACTACAGGTCTGTGAGGCAGGTGTCAGAATTCAGTGACAAACAGCAGACACAGACCCACAGCTTCCATGGAGCTTAGAGTCTAGCAAGGGAGTCAGACATTCATCTAGTAATTATCAGATAAGTTACATGTGGCAAAGGTGTGAAGAAGGAGCAAGAGGTGAGCAGGCCATGAGCAGGGCAGGGAAATAAGAATCGGTTTCTCAGAGGCATTAGAACCATCTAAGCCATGAGCAAGGGGAGCAAAGAGAGCATTCCAGGCAGTAAGATCAGCATGTGCAAAGGTCCAGTGGTGGGAGGGAGTAAAGCTAGCATCAGGGAAGAGAGAACGCCAGTAAGGCTGGGACAGAGGCTGGTGGGGGAGCGTGGATAAGAGGAGACCTGAGAAGAGCCAGGACCAGATCACACAGAGCCTGTAAGCTGTGGTCAGGTGCTTTATCGCCACATATTCTGTCTAGGCACATTCAGTCACCTAGGTGGGACTTGATAGATTTGTCACAATAGTAAAAGATTGAAAGGACTTTCAGAGATCTTGTCCATTCTCCTCCCTCCAGAGAGGAATGTCTTTGTGTACAGCGCTTAAATTCCAAGGAGAGTTTGTCAGGCTCCACAAAACAAGGTTAGGTTATCAAGCAGCTATTGGGACGGTTCTGGGCTCTCTGTTGAGGGGACCTTTTCTAAATGCCAGCAGCAAATCCTGATTCTGGGCTGCCTCGTTTCTCTCAAAGGCTTCCTCCTGCTTCTTGCTTACAGCCTGGACACCAGGCTTCCTTCTGTCTCTTCTCTCCCCTTCTTATCCCTCAGGGGCGACTGAGTCCTGTCAACCAGCCTTTGACTCTTCCTTTTCCCACGCCCCTGAGGTCAGAGATGTGAAAGGAATAGAAACTCAGATGGACTGCTGTCCTCTCCTGCACCAGGCCGTGGACACCTTACACGATTGAAGCCTCTCCGCTGGTAGTGCCTGTTTAACGATGGATGGATGTTATCATGTGGCCTCAAGTGGCCTTCCTATTTGGCAGATGTGGAAACTGAGGCGCAGAGTGGACAGTGACTGGCCCCAGGGCTCATCGGCATACATATTGGAGCTAGATGTGAACCCTGGGGGTCTTTCTGGTTCCCAAACTCATGCTGCTCCCCCTGTGCCCCAAACTATGTCGTTATTACAGCAACTGGTCTTGTCCCAATGCATTGGCCACCCCCGTCAGAGCCGACGTGTGGACACAGGTGTGAGTGCATGAGAGGTCCTCCGCAGTGGTCCAGAGGCAGCATCTCTGGCCGAGTCCGAGCTCTTCCATTGTCCCGCTGCGTGACCCCAGGCAAGAAGGGTGCCTGTCTTGGCCCTCGTTTCCATGTGTGTAAATGAAGGCTACATGAGGAGTGTCAGGAGACTCAAATGAGGCGATACAGGCCAAGTGCTTAGCACCCTGCCTAGAAGTGGTCACAAACGGGAGCTGTCGTTCGGAACACTCCTGAATCTGTTTTTATGCCACACCTCCACCCTCTGCATCCAAGCCCTCAATACATCTCAGAGCACCCCTCGCTCCTGCCTCTAGTGTAGAGACCCCCCGCTTGTCATTCCCCATATTTCCACCCTGTTTCCCACTGCTTCTCTCGCTAGACTTACTGCTCAAGCCAACTTTATCAGCAAGATGCCCCCACACTTTCCTGTGTCTCCTGTTTGCACATGAGTTTTCTCATGGAGGCTTTGTCTGACACCCAGCCACCAAATATCCCGCCTACATGGCGCCGGCTGCTTGGAGAGCCTTGAGTGGAGCCTGGAGAGGCAGTGGTGAACCTCGTTTGTGAGAATACCTCCCGGAGGATGGACAGGTGGACACCAAGGAATGGATCTATAATTACAAAAGGTGGTTGCCACCGTGAAGGGAGACTGCCAGGTGTGAGAGAGATGACAGGAAGCCAGGAAAGCCATCTCTGCTGACAGAGCATTTCAAATGCGACCTCAAGTATGAGAAGGGATTGGCTATAAAAGAGCATGTGGAAGAGGAGTCTTTCAGAGAAAGGAAGCAACTTGTGCAAAGGCCCTGTGGCTAGAGAGAGCATGACCCATTCATGAAGAACCAAAGGCCAATGGGTTGGAGCATAAATGGTAGACAAAGGTCGGGCTGGTAAGGAGGGAGAAACAAGATGAAACAGAAGAGTTCGGGGGAGCTTTCTCAAGGGGAACCTCCTAAGCATGGAATAGACTCCACCTTCTAGAAATCCTAGCCAATTTCTATGGTTCTTCTTCCCGCCTCCAGACTCTTCCAGCACTTGCTTCCTTTATCATTCGGCAACCACCAGTCGTGGTATGTGTGTGAGCCTGCTTCATCACAAAGGCAGAGGAAATTGCTCCTTGAGTGAGAAGCTGCCCTCAGTTCCCAGCTCTCCTATTCTGTTGCTTAAAGACCGGTTAGCACCACACTGCTCTGACTCCAAGCCCAAAGGAAAGCCCAGTGGGAGCACGGGGCCACCCCTCCTTCTTTGGGTTTCTTGGGACCTTTGAGAATAGGCCCCTTATCAGAGTGGATCTCTGCTTTCAAAAATTGATCCTCTCCTTCCAGCAGGAAGCCAGGCCTCCCAGCCCTCCAGCAGTGATGAACTCTGGAGCCCGGGCCATGTGAGCGGGACAGGGAGCCTGTGAGAGACTGGGACAGGCCTCGCCCTCCCTGGGGAACTAAATAAAGCTATTGTTGGAAGGGAAGAGAGAAAATAGCCCACAAGATGTTTTTGTCCTCCGTGACCTGCCATGTTCAGGGAGGGGCTGGCATGTTTAAATGCATAGAGATAGGGATGGTCTTTGATACCCACTTGAAAAGCCTGGTTAGGAGCAGGGGGTGATGCGGGGGAAGACAAGTGTGGCCGCAGAGAAACTGCCATCTCCTAGCTGTCTGGCTTTCTGCAAACGTCCTGCCTCTGATATCTGACCTATCTCAGAGGGGAAGGGGAGATGCTCGCCCCTATCCCATGCCTGGTGTCGCACCTGGCCCAGTGGGGCCATAGATGTCATTGTGACTAGCCTGGGAGATAATGGGGTCAGTGGACGCACTCTGTAGAATGCCAGGGCTCACACTTTTGTGTCTTGAACTCTTAACTACTGACTTCAGGATCTCTCAGGTCCCCAGCCCTGTGTCCTGTTGTTTAGGTTGGGACTTGTCTGTTTGTTTCATTTCATGCTCTTCCACATATGAGTGACACCAGCTCTTTCTCTTTCTTATTTCGCTTAACACAATCCCCTCCAGTTCCACCCAGACTTGTAAATGACTCCATTTCGTCTTTTTAAACAGATGCACCGAATTCCATTGAGTGTCCATTACTGTGATGACCGAGGGCGGAGAAGGAGGGGGCTGAGCGGAAGGTCGTGGCGGGGAGAGGGGAACACTGGTGCTGCGTGTGGGGTGAAATGCACACTGACAAGCAGTTTCTGTATCCCGAAATGAGTTTAGCGTGGTGAGGTAAAGAAATTTAAAATGACTTTTAAAATGCTTTGGAAGTTAAAAAAAAAAGAAAGAAGAAAGGAAGGAGGGCGGGAGGAGAGGAAGGAAGGAAAGACAGAAGGAGAAAAAAGAAAGGAAAGAAAGAGGAAGGAAGGAAGGAGGAAGAGAAAGAAAGAAAGTCTGCTGATTCTCTTCCCTTGAAATTCCTGAATTCCTTTACTGGTCTCTAGGAATCGCACACTAGTTTATAAGAACATGAGTGCAAAGATATGTAGTGTAGTCTTGCAGCAGGAGAGAGGGAGCAGGAGAGGGAGAGAGAATGACACAAAGGTCCATTAATAAGAAGCTGCTGAAGAGCTAGGACGCAGTGTCCTGTGCACTATTATGAGGCTACTGAAACTATTGGGATAGAACCATGTGTGTTGACGTGGAAGAGGCAGCGTGCAGGGAGTGATACCAGTGAAAACAGCCAGTTTTGAAAACACAATTAGCTTGGACCACTACGGTGCATACACGTTTGCAGAGACGGAGCATGACAAGTTATGGGCAGGGACCCCCCAGGCAGGTGAGATCAGGTACCTGGGCTGGGGCCTCAGGAAGGGATAAAGGCCAAAAGATGGTAAAAAGAGAGGGAAAAAAAATAAATGTTTGGTTCAGTATTAAATAAAAAAAATAGGTGCAAAATTCTATCTCCAATATTATTGCAGAATAGTCTGTTGTTTAATTATACATTAAATAAAGATAGTAAAGTAACGAACCAATACAAACACTATTTGATTAGATCGTGAAACTGGATAATCCTCATCTTTCTATGTTGATTTAAGTACAATTGTTTCCATTAAAAATGTCACTATATAAGAAAAAACTCATTTTTAAATAAATTGCAGTGTATTTTTAATGCTCATCCACATATAAATTGCATTGGGTGCTGCACCCTTGTGACTCAAGCAGCTGATGCCGCTAAGGTGAGACCATGTAAAGCTCAAGGACCTGGGTTTGGGGCTCAGGGTCAGGAGTTTAAAAAAAATTGCACTGCATTAAAAAAAAACTCATTTATAAATAAATTGCAAGAAAAAGAAGAACTCTTGGGTGTGCTCCTCCTCTCCCCACCATCCCATTTCAGTCCAGGGCCAATGTGTGTCTCTTCGTGCTGGTTGTAATTAACCCCAAATTGATCTCCAGCCCTTTGGCCTCTCCCAGCACAACTCATCTTGGTCACAACTAGAAGCTCATCCTCCTGTTCCAGAACTGACCTATTTCCCCCCATTCCACCCCAAAACTTACACTCTTTCCTTCTTTGAAGGCTTTGAAGACCCCCTAAAATCTGGTCCCAAATTACCTCTTCCTTCTCCTGACACCAGCCCAGAGCCCTGCAGACCAGTTCTTTAAAAAAGAAAAAAAAAAAAAGGAAAGGAAAGGCAAAAGGAACAAAGGGAAGAGAATGAAAGAAGAAAGGGAGGGAAGGAAGGGGAGGAAGGGAGGGAGGGGAAGGAAGGAAGGAAGGAAAGAAGAAAGGAAGGAAGGAAGGGAGGGAGAGAGGGAGGGAGGGAGGGAGAGAGTCAAAGTAAAAAAGGCAAAGAAAATTTTTTCCTAGTACCAGGAAAATATTTTCTGTATAATAGTTTCTTTGAAATACCTTCCTTTACATTGTCTGGTTTTTCTAGATTGACTTTCTCTGTCCTATAAACTCAGTTACAATTTCTATTCTATTTCTGACAATTAACAGATTCCTCCAGCTTTATTTAAGAATGCTGAAGAAAGTATTCATTTCAAATATCTAATTATCGATTGTGTCCAACATAGCATTCTTGCAGATAAACTCATATTATGACCAAATAAATACCTAAAGATCTTTGCTCATGAAGAGAGCATCTGAAGCATCTCAGCACCCACTGGGAAGACCACAGTGCTGCACCATTCCCCCTTGAGGGATGTGGAGCACCCCTCCACCCACCCACCACCCACTCACCTTCAGAATCCTGCTCAGAGCCTTCTTGTTTTTGACTCCATTCACCCAGACTTAGCTGCCATACTGCCATGTTCTGCTCTTTTGTTGTACAACTTGTGTCTCCAAGACAAGATAACTTGTCTCAATCTTCTGTGTGTCCTGCATATCACAGAACACTGAGCCAGCCACACTGATCTCACTCAATTAGTGCTTCCTGACAATTCAGGAAATATGATCATATTTTATTGATCATGAAGACCATGGAAAAGCATTGATTGCACCCCAGGCATATATATGGTCCTCAAAGAAGTGTACCTTGGTAGAGAGTATTTCATTGACAATCAAAATACATGAGTTTGTCTTCTGGGTCTGTGATTGTATGGCATGAAAACCATTACTTCACCCTTCGGACTTCACTTTCTAGGAAGACAGATGTTTTAATCTCCTATTGCTGCTCTAGCAAATACAGTGACTTAAAAGACCCACCCGCTTCCTTTATCATCGCACAGTTGGGAAGTTCAGAAGCCCTGGTGGTACGATAAGGCTCTCTGTTCAAGCTCTTATCATGACACAAGGTTCAAAGCATTGTGTTCTCTGGAGCCCAAACCTCTCTTTCAAGCTCATTCTTGTAGCGCAGGGCTCAGGTCTGTGCACCTGGAGGTGCCTGAGGTCCCCATTTCCTCTCTGGTGTACAGCTCCTGGGAGTCACCCACATTCCTTCTCATTTGGTCACCTCCATCTCAAATAGCAGCATGCACTGACTTTTTCCCACACTTCAAGTAGCCCTCTTTTGCCGCCAGCCTCAGAAAGTTCTCTGCTCTTAAGGGCTGATGTGATTGCATTTGTCCACTCCAGATTATCTCCCTGTTTTAAGGTCACCTGTGCCATATAATGTAGAGCAACCGCTGAATGATATTGAGAATGTCATCACATTCACAGACTCTAGGAATCAGAGTGGGACATCCTGAAGAGCATCCCTAGAAATTCTATCCACATCATAACATGGGAGCTGGATAAGATTATTTCAAATGACTTTCAGGTTAAAATGTCCAGTCTTTCAACACCTTTGAATATTCCTTCTGGGATAGCGTACTAATTTTTTTGTTGTTGAACTTGACTTCATTCCCTCCCCAACTACCAGATACTGCCAAAGCTGGAGACTTGGCTCTCTTTCCTCCATCATCTAGCCTTCCTTTATCTTTCTCCTTGTCTCCCAGAGTCACACTTAGCTCCTTCCTACCCTCAACTCTGCTTACATTTTGAGATTGAACTGTCACTTGGTCCTAAGCTTTTATAATCCCTCAGTTCATTTATTCTTTCCCCAATAACCCTACAAGGCATTAGCATTCCCATTTTGCAAATCAGATAACTAAAGTTCAGAGAGGTTAAATAACTAGGCCAAGATTAAACAGAGACAAAGTTTCACTCCAACATTCATATTTTTTCTGGTATTTATCAATGTGTAAGGAAATGATCAGACTAGGAGGGCTGGAGGCGAAGAGAGAAAGTCTCACCTGAAACTCCACCTTAAAATGGGATGGAAATGAATCCCAAAGTGACCTAGTCCAGTGGATGGCTGGGCGTGACAATTCTGCTGAGAAACAGAAGCCACTTGGTGAAAATGAACCCATTCATTCACTCAGGTTGGTAAAATGTGAAACTTTCAACCTGTTGGGACCTCTTGCCCTGCGAGCAATTTGGCAATGTATATCAATGCTGAGATGAGTATTGTCCTGACCCAGCAATTCCTCTCCAGGGCATGTACCCAGAAAAAAATCACCCCATGTGCAGAGAGGATCATGTCAAGAATATCTGAGCTAGTATTGTCTCTAGCTAGAAAGATAGAAACCACCTAAATGTTCATTAGCAGGAAATAAATGCTTGGTAATATATTCATAAAATGAAATACTATGCAGAAGTAAGAATGAGTCAAAGCTATGTTTATCAATATACATGAATCTCAGAAACATACTACGACAAAGAAAAGATGTACAGCTTGGATACCACTTACATAAAGTTTAAAACTGCAAAGTATGTGTCATCTATAAATTATATACAACAGTAAAAAAATATGCAAGGGAGTAAGCACAGAATTCATGTAATAGTTGCCACTGGGATGAGAAGGGAGTATGATAAGAAAAAAGTACAAAGCTTCCATTGGGCAGCGATTAATTTCTTGAGCTAGACAATGTCCAGCATATTGCTATTTGTCTTTTTTTCTATGTGAAATATTTTATAATAACTGTTAAATTGACAGATACCACATAGTGGAAGATACAGATCACATAAAATTAAGTGGAAAGAGCCAAAAGTAAAATTCTCAATTTTGAAAGAATATAATAAATCAAAGAAAAAATAGATTAAAAAATAGCACTAACAGCCGCTAACACAACAAAACTGTTAAAAGTCTGGGTGGTTTTTTTTAATTGTCTCCTTATACACAGCAACATAATACTTGATTGTATTTTTCGAACTTTTTATAATGAGGGCATAGTGCTTTTGGAATCAAAATCAGATATTGCCTTTCATATTACAAAGCATTTGCTCACTCTAAACAACAGGATATGAGTAAGAATAAGAGGAAACATTTTATTCAGCATCTACTTCAGGAAGCCCTGTGCTAGACTCAGAGGAAACTTCATGTTAAGCTTGGAGTCTGACAGACCCACCTTCCACTAGCTTCACCCCTCCCCAACAGCCACCTTGAGTCTCAAAGTTATTATGTCCATAATGGCTCTAAAATAGCCTTCCCTGCTGGCCCCGTGGGGCATTTGCGGGGTAAAATGAGATGCGATCCTCAGATGGCATCAAGACCCTTCTGCAGCAGCGACAGCTGCTCCCTCATGTCAAACTGGGTGCTGAGCATCAGGAGAGAAGAGCCGGAGTCCTCCTCTCAGGGTGCCCAGAATGTCCAGATGGACAGCATGGTCAGGGGACAATGCAAGACAGAGCCACCGGCACCAGGAGAGACAACTGTGCATACGGAGAATAGAACATGATTCCCTGAGGTTGGGGCTGAGCCAAGTGGTAGGAGTGACATCATCACTAAGGAACTAGAAGGGAAAACCTTAGCCCTCAAGCCATTCCAACGTAGGTCCAGATTCTGAGGACGCACATCTCAGACACAGGGACAGCATGAAGCAGGACAGGCATCATCTACCTTGAATCGGACTCCCTCACTTCCCAAGGGAGCATGGACTTGGGCAAACTCCTAGTCTTCGAGCCCCGCTCTCCTGCCCTGTTCACAGGGACAAGCCGGCCTGGCCTGTAGGCCTTGCTGAAAGGGCCGACTGGAGCACAGTCGAGAGCGCCTTGCCTGGCTCGGGCAGTGTCCCACACACAGGGAGCCAACAGGGAGCCCACCAGGCCAGGCTGCTGCCCTCAAAAAGTGTAACCCTCTATAGGACATAATGCAGACATGGGGGCTCAAAGCACAAGTTCCCCCATTGCTCTGAGACTGGACAAATGAACAAATTAGCATTAGACACGATTAGTAAGAGAAGATCCCTACTTACTAACACATGTGTGGAGGTAAATTCTCAGGGATGGGGCAGCCGCAGAGCCTGTGCTGAGGCCTGGGGTGTTGGAAGAGAGAGAAGGGAGCCGCCATATGGCAAGGAGCCATGACTCATCCTTACTCTGAAAGTAAAGATAAATAACTTCCCTTTCTACGTTCTTCTAGAGACTAGGGACAAAAGACCACTTGAAATTAGGGGAAGGGTGGAGGCCCAGGGACTGGCAGATGGCTTCTTTGATTAAGGGAAGGGCTACAGGGTTAGAAAACTCCGTTGTCTCGATTTCTTCATGGGGGCGGGGGGCACCCACAAGAGAGACTCTGAGAAACTCAAGGTGGAATGTTTTATCCTCTGCGGCGGGCCCAGCTCATCGCAGTGCCCAGCATGGGACAACCAACACACACTCCTGTCGTGGCTGGCACGGCCACCCTGTGAAGAAACAT